>JAQGCB010001893.1:0-12928 GCA_034698835.1 Protaphorura tricampata
CAGGCAGCCTTGCCTCGCTATGGAATACTGCGAAATAGTTGCTTAAAAGATACATGTCTATTTAAAACACATCGTAATAAAATAAAAATAATATTTCAAAAAATAACTAGTTCAGGTTTGTCCATGCAGGATATTCGTTATATTTGCACAGATATCGTTCTCAGAGACATTTGTTCACTGGGAGACCTTGTCTACGCGAGACAGTGGAACCAGATGCTTCTTTTCTTTTCGAACAAAAGCATCCTATCTTAGACTTCTTGCAGGACATTAGAAATGCCAACGCAGTGTCCCTTCCGCACGTCTTTATCATTCTTTACGCTTTCTGACAGAATTCAAAGATATTGACGTCGCTGGAACTCTTAATACGGTCTACTTTACTTGTAGAAGAATTACAATTTTTCATGAGCTTTTCATGGATTTTCCCCTCTGTAAGATTTGATACGACGTTCTAAGGGACGTGATATTCATCCAAACATAAAAAGTGAAAAATGTTAAAATTACGCTGTTCATTCTACGCTAGAGGTAAGAAAGTGAAGTTCCTAACCTAAGCTGATAGCAGAGAAAGAATGAGTGTGTTTGTGTTGCAAAGGAATACGTCAAAGAAGTACAAAAGTCAACTGCAAAAGTACAATTGTAACCTAAACTATTCCTGCCATATTTTGTTTTGCCAGAGAATTTTAATTAATGCAAACTTTTCAGCTGTGAAGTTTCAGTTTCTTTTAACTAGTGTGTTCCTCGTAATGAAGAATAAAACATTAAGTTCATCTGTACACTATACCCCGACGTCAAATACGTGTATGAGACAAATCCTGAAGGCTCTAAATAGTACGTAATTTTAATACGTGCCTTGTTGTGTGACCACTCGTTGTGGTCTATTCAAATTAAACTATTCATGCACCTAATGCATCACCCTAGTCGGTACAAATGAAATGATGGATTAGAGGATTATGAGGCGGAAATGAGAGTGATTTGTATTATACACTTACCTTCTCAAGGCTGAGTTGAACACGGGCTTTTGAGTGCCAACACTCGACGAGGTAGAGGAGGTACAACATGATGACAAAGGCTGTCGGAATGTAAACATAGCCATCATCACACGGAGACACTTGTCGAGTACTGTTGGACATACACATAAAAACGAAACCGATTAGAGAACCTTTCGAAAGGAATAAAGTGTGTATTGTAGTGTCACTTTAGCAAAATAAGATAGGGACAGAGACGGACACTTCAATTAAACGTCATTCTTCTCTCACTACGTGGATATTCTATTATTGTCCTTCCCAGCATATCCGTCTATAGTCCAACTTTTTCCAACTTTGAAATGAATGAATTATGTTACGGATTATCCGTAGAATTAGACAATCCGTAAGTAATTCCATAGGGAAATTAATATCCCATGTTCTTTTTGGTCGAAACTTGATGCGTAACTTCCTTAAACAATTCGAGTGAAAGTCAGAGTGATTTAGGTTTGGCGTGGGAGGTCACCGCTTGACCTGATACATATTGCCATATTGCAATAACCTCAACCTAGTTGTACGGGTCAAACGGTGACACACCCTTCCCAAGTCACCTTTTGTGTTGCACTATAAAGGGTTGTTTATGACATCGCCCTATTTGATATTGACTATAATGTATACTTCACGGAGTGTGCGGATTTCCTGGGCCAAACTTTCGAGAGAATAATCTTGTTACGTTTTTACCGAACAACTCTGTTACTTTGTTACATGAACCATGATTCAATTTCCTTAATTCCGGTAGTTCTCATCCTACTTTAATATGTATTACTTAATTAGATTTACTTTTTATTTATTTATTCAGTCACGGCACGGTGGGGGTTCCCGAAAATCCAGGTCATATTTTACTTCGTGTCACCTACAAAGAATAAAGTAGGATGTGTGTCTTGTAGCAAATGACAAGTGAATACGGAAACTACTAATGCTTTCTTTTTCAAGAACACTTCCTACTTATTGGTTCTATCTATTATTTCTAGAGTGATCTGTCCAATCATATTAAATTGTTCGAATTCCCTGAAACATACATAAATATAGACTGTACTCGTCCTCTCAACTAATGTACTACTACTGTACTGGACTACTTTCACCATTGTATTCCATGGTGCACTCAAGAGTACAGCGACAGGGAGTAAGTTTAGGATCATTTTTCCTTGAATTCACACACGACAGGATGTTGGTTGAAGGTTTTTTTTACTTTACATGACTCAGATCTCCTTTTTGGTCAATACAAGGGTTTGAGTTGAGTGAAAGCCTCACTTTCACCGGTACTATTGTAGGTGCTAAGCTACAACTTTCACTAAAGTACATAACGTACAGTACGTACGGGATAACGCTTCCTCAACAAACATTTCCCTCACAAAGTGTAATACCTCTTTCCTCAAGAACTTACTTTAGTTACCTACTACAATCCTGTCGAGTAGTTCAAAAGATAGAAAAACTTTTTTTCCTTAAATTCCCTCAACGGTTCACATGACTGACTGAGAGTCCTTCAGCAATTCAGACCGTGACTTCTCAAACTCTTAAAGTTTGTTGAACTGATGGCGTAGGTCAGGACATTCTAACACGAAATATTATACCTAATGGTTGTACAATTCAAAAGCATACGAGGTTGTTAATTAGTATTACGAAAAAGTCCACTGCGTATAATTACCACCAGCGATTTTTTACTTGAGCGAGCAACTCGTACATGTGCAAGAAGACTCTTTGAAGACTCGACTCGTTTCAGGAATAGAAAATTTTAAAATAATAGAAAAAGGAATTTCCAAACTCTATAACTAGAGTAAAGTACTTTTGGGCAAATGAAATCGAAATTGTTCCATCGTGATTGCAGTGAATTTCACTACTGGAACATAGAACACATAGATAGAATGAGCACACTTGAAGCACTTTCACTGAATTTGACAATTTCTATACGAGGAAGGAGGTCATAGAATTTTGTGAAAGTGTAAATAAGGAGACATACCTGGTGATAGGGAACTCATCGAAGTCAAGTAGAATTTTGGTGACTTGAGTATTCCGACACCAGACAATGGCCACGAGGCAACCTTGGATGAGGGCTGTGAGAATGAGACATTTCCAGTTCGTGTCAAACAGAAGAACCCCAAAGAGAGTTCGTCGGACGGGGCGCTCCTAAAATATTAAAGAGAGCGGAAGGAAGGAATGCATTAGCTTTCTCTTTTTATTCCTTTTCCTTTCATTCCAATTCCAAATACTAGGAATTGGAAGGAAAAACGAGAACCATCCACGCAACGTGCCCTTCACAAGGACGACACATTTTACCTTCTCTTTTAGTTACGTAATCATACGGTATCATTCAAACCAATGTGTTCCAAACATTCACAGCCAATAAAAGCTCCTTTCACTTTCACTTTCAATTCCACTTTCCCCACCCATCCTTTTCCTTTCTCTCTTGGAATTAAATTAAAAACGGAGAATGCTGATGTCACTGGCAAGAGGTCAAATCCATATCTATTCTTCCACAAGAAGAACAGGTGAATGTGATCCGAAATAACACACATGTAAGCGACATGACAAGCGTATTGATTGTTTTGGTCACATTAGCCAGATTAAAATTTAGGGTGACTCTATAGAACCTTCTTTTCCGTTTTAACGCCTGAGAGATCTCCTGATTTGACATATTCCCGTGACAATAAGACAGGAACCAAAAACCTTTGCGAGTGGAGAAAAGAAATTTAGTTAAACTAATGAACCAAAACGTCTTCTTCATTGCTTTGCAGTTGGACTGAATTTATTGAATTCCAACTTATTACTCATTTCCTCTTTTTCGCCTTTGCCTTCGGTATAAAGTACTAAAACTTGATTAGAGAGAAACAACAGTTGGCGATGAGAAGGTTTTTGGGCATGAGTTCTGTCCAGAAGTAGACAGAAGATTTTTTTCTCAAGTATGTCATGCGAAAGACTGGCAGGGCCTTCTGGATCTGAACTACTGCTAGTACTAGTACTTGACGTTGACACTCCAACCGAAACCTTTTGTTAGAAAATGTGTAAGGAACTTTTAGCTGGAAGGAGTCTTTAGTCTTATGGTAGTAGTAATAGTAGTAGTCTTGCCAACTTTCTTTTGTTCCAGTGTACTGAGCTCAACTCAACTCGTCCAAGTTCCCAATTCACCTGGAAACAGGGATGATGTCGAAAATTAGATCAGCTTACGAGTGGACATAGGGAACGTAAGTACAGGGTGGTCCAAAGTAAGGAATTAAGCTCAGGGCGGTCCTTTTTAACATGTAGTAGTCTCGCATCACTTCGCCACAAGTGAGGGTACGTGAGAAAGCCCCCCTCGTACAAACATGTAATTTGGTTCGTTTAAATAGGTTTTTCTTAGAATGAATTTCTTTCTACGGGGCAATTTCACTTCGTCAAAATTTTGTGAGACCACCCTGTACAAGAATTACACACAGCACGGGAGGATTTTATAGATACTCGACTGTAGTTTCCGAAATTACTCCAGTGTATTTCATCCACTCTACTTAACTTAGAAAGACTGTCCTTCTTACTGCACGTCGTGTCTTCCCAGTGCGAAAATAATTCTAAACCTCACTTGCACTGCACGCAAAGAATGGATCATTAAAAACACGAAATAGGAGGAAATAATGAAAGTTAATCAGGGAGACGAACAATAGAAGGACAGGACAAGTCGGTCAGGGCATGACACATGCATGCTCTGTCATCAGCTCACAGCTCACCCTCCTTTTGTTAAGCTGGGGAACGCAAGTAAATAAACTCCATGTGGGGAGAAATCGGATTTTATGATTTATGGCTTTCCTCATCATTTGGGGTTCACATCTTTCCTTTCTCTATTCACTATTTTTCTTTTCCTCATTTTTACTTTATGCTCCAGGACCAGGACGACCATGAGACTACCAGCACGACTCCTTACACTGTCTTTACTTTACAAGGAAACCACATTTCCTGCTCATTCTAGATTCACTGAAGATTAATAATCAACCTGAAAGCTTACATCAAGTGACCGGTTACAAATATGTCAGATTTCTCGGCAGACAAAATTTTCACTGCAAGAAACTGTTATGCTAATCAAGAAACATGACCATTCCATCCTCACTTTACTCAAACCTCGACGGAAGTGCCAATATCGTTAGCCCGTTAATTACCTTACGAATGAATTCGTCACTTGACAAGTACTTGGAATGAGAATGACTATTCGTGAACATTTTAGCCGGATCTGTGGTATACGTGAAAAGCGCTTTCCTTGTAGACTTATACAGACGTTTTCTACACGCTTATTTCTTTCATCTTTAGTCTGATGGCCCATAGCATGAACAATAAATCAAGTTGAGCAGGATTTATTCCCCCATTTGTGTTTATCCTTCTCAACTTTATTTATTTTCTGTTGAAATTTAATTTGCAATTCTAAAATGAAGGAGGAAGCGACGTCATTAACAATCGACAGCACTGAAAATCTAATGATTGAGCGACGGTTCCGGTGCCATTCTCGTAGATTTGTTTTCTAACATACATTTTGTCGTACAAAAAATTCGATTGAGGTTGAATCGAATTGAATTAAATGTATTTTTCGTTGAAATATACACAGTACCAGTTCTACAAATTTGTTTTGCCGACGTGTGCTCTCTTATTCTTGGGTAAAATGATTTGAATTTACTTTTGATTGAAAGCTTGGAAAAATTGTTTACCAAAACCTAAAACCTCATTTTATGTTTACAAAAGAGCGGAAATTAGCGAATTGTACTGTCAACCGAAAAGTAAGTATCTAAGAAGTCGTTGCGTAGAAACCTTCAACAGCCCAAGGGAGTTCCTCGAAACATGGGACACAAAATTGAAGACAGGAGAAAAGTACGGTGATG
This sequence comes from Protaphorura tricampata, assembly GCA_034698835.1. Lineage (NCBI taxonomy): Eukaryota > Metazoa > Arthropoda > Collembola > Poduromorpha > Onychiuridae > Protaphorura > Protaphorura tricampata. Next base: position 5,852 of record JAQGCB010001893.1, read on the forward strand.
TATATGTAGTTCGGTTTTCCGATTCTCCTTTCAAGTTTTACTTGTTAATAATAAGGATGGTTTTTACACAGTCTCTTAAGGTCCCAACTCTATTGTTTGGCCTTAAGGACAGTTTGACATGTTCAGCCTTAGTAGTCTGTGTAAAAAACCTTTCTAAAAAAGCAGTAAGACGCGACATGTATATTAAAATAAGATTTGACCAAAGTAATGAATAAGTCATTAGAATATAACGGGTAAAACTCTTCAGTCGTGAAAATGTCTGTAAACTGTCAAACTTTTGTTTAGAATTTAGACTTCTTTGAAGTTGACAGGTTATGTCATAAGATGATACCCTAGTAGTACTCATTGTAAGTTCTAACTTCCCCCACCATTTCTCCAGAAAACTACTCAAAGGCAGTGATTCATTTGAATAATCGTTCCTTACTGAATGAAACATGTTCACTGATCGTGAGAGTATAAGGGCGGATGAAGACGGATAGCTTTTAAATCCCTGACTTTATCTTGTCCAACCCTTGTACATAGGCAGCTAATGTTACCAAAGTTACTATACCATGCGTGGTGTCCTTTAAGGTTGACAAATGGATTGATTACCACAATTATACCTTGAAGGCCTCAACGTCCTAGCCCTGGGTCCTGGCTGCATTGCAAATTGACCACACAAAAAACGTGATTTTTTCTTTCAATGGAAATACAGATAGTGAAGATAGAAAAAATTCTATGTTATCTCACGTCAATGACTTTCCCTCAAGCTTAGAACGGAAATAAGATAAATTCATGGAATTTTATTGTAAGTTCAAGTTGCATTGCTGAGTCTCCTGCCTTTGCCTACTGGCTTTCTTTTGTACACATTTCACTTTCATCAATCCGTCTAGTTTCCTGTTACTTCTGTAACTTCTTTGTAGTAGATCGATATACGAGTAGTAGTGCCTTTGGAGATAAATTGAACCCACTGAAAATCTCATATATACCTAGTAGTTTCTATAGACCTGATTTGGCTGTTGTAGCAAGTGAATAAAATAATCAATCAATCAAACCGCCAAGTCTACAAAGTCTACATTCTACATCCTTTTCCCCCATGCCCATGCCATGCCGTGCGATGCCATCTCCAAAATGATATCCCTACGCCATGTCTACTCTTGACAGGATTTAATCGAATTTTTTTCTATACCCACACGTTCATCTCCAACAATCTTTTTGTAAACAAAAATACATCACGCCAGACACCCAACCGCACCGCACCGCATTGAGCTGGAACTAGTCCTGGATAACAATTCTTAACCCAATGTTCCAGTCGGGATAAGTTGAGAGCTGGAATTGTTTGCTTTATTCTAACAAAGATACTAGCGTAGAATTCGGGCTGCTACGGGTTGAACAAGATGGAACGAAGGAGAATATGTCATTCAATTTTCGCCAAGACTTGAATATTAAGTTGCCTCACCGAATAATTTCATCACATCGCAGCGTTACAACACCTTACAAGCCCTCCAAGACATACAGTACAACATCCAATAGGTGTTACACTTACAGTACATTTGTACCCTTTTTTAAGTTCAAAGGGAAAACCATTCCCAAAGCCCTTCGCTGATATTTGGCAAAATATAGATTACACAGATGAAAATGGACCTGTTTCATTTCATGGATCAAGATTTTCAAGATCTCAAAATATCAGAAGAATTAGAAGAATTCGTCAACAACAATGTATTCGCTTAAAAAAAATCTACGAGTCCGGAAAATGAAAATTGGCTGCATTCTTAGCTGTAAATTCGAGGTTCAATACACTCTGATCTAACAACGAGGGCTCACATATTAGGATGATGACAAATTTTTACGAACAACGGGGTTTGACTAATATTTGAGTTTATTGGAAGCATAAATAAAATATTGTCACGCGCGAGACAAAGGGACTAACGTTTTACGTGCAGAAATTATCAAAACAAGTTCTTTGAAGGAGCAAAAGAGATGACACTTGAACTCTAGCCTTATACGCACAAAGTTGCCATAATCTGATTTTGATTCTACTCTACGGTGCAATATTGCAACTGCTAAGTATGTACATTGCATAACCGTCTACTCACTACTCACTCAAATGAATAATATCAATCGATAAAATTCCCTCCTGTTTCTACATTTATTGCTCTACCCATTATTAGTTCTCTGCGAGAATATTCCCTAATAAATTAGATTTAAATTCAATAAATGGTTCAAGGAAACTGGTACGCTGTCAAATTGTCCCATTTTCAAATTTAATCACGTCAACTATTCTGAAGCATCCATCACATACTTCTGGGAATTCTGAGTGAATATAAGTGCAGACGTAGAGAGAAATCGTGGTTGATGACATAAATATTTAATGTTCACTCCATACATGCAAAGCACAGAATACAAAAGGGAGGAAGAGAGTCAACTTAATTTCCAAAATAGATTTTAATCATGTCATATTCTCCATAAACAAGCAATGTGGATTCTAAATGGGTCTGACATTTTATGAGACCTTAAAATATGTATGTAATGTAATGGGAACTCCTGGTTCAGTAGAGAAGAGGCTAAAAGACATTTCCAATTCAACTTGTTCTAAGTTCTATGGATGTAGTGCGTTGTGCCGTTGTGCGTCCAAAATTCACTTAAAACATGACATGCTGTTAGTCAGCTTGAATACAGTAGTCCCAACTTTGGCAGTTTCACAAAGGTGTCAAATGTCCAACTTGTACGTTGTTAGTATTCTGTCATGTCAAAAGAAATTCTAAAGAAATGTCGTGCTCCCTCTTCTCTCAGATAACTTTCTGAAAGAATAAAACTTAAATGTAACAAGATAACTTTCCCACACTTGTACAAAGGTGTTCAGGTTTTATCCTGCTCTTATTTCTTTCGGATTTTTCAAGTACATGAGACTTGTTTCAAAAATTTAGATTTCTGAGTGAATATGGTATGGATGGTCAAGTATCATAGGAAATGTTTGTAGAAAATGTACTACCATTTGCAGGCAGAAGATACCCGTACTAGTAAGAAGAAACACCAGTGGAGATTCATCTTGGAAGCATAACTAACACACCATGCATGTCTGAAACATAGATTCCTCACATACCCTTCATGTGGTTGCCTCTACCATAACATGTTAGAACCGGCTGATAAGGCTAAAAATTCTCAAAAAAGCACTCCAATAAAGTTTTTTGTAACTCAAAATTTTACTATGACGGATAAGGAAGCATTATTAAAATCTAAATTCGAAACAAGATAAAACATTGCTGTCTATCAAAATATGGATTCATTAAGAAATTCGATTCCCTTTTCCATCCCATCTCGTATTTCCAATTTTCTCTAGATATTCCAGTAGAATAATGATGATGTTAGGCTGTATTCGAGTAGTGCCAAATCCCTGTAACATTAAACCTTTCTTTCTATCTGAATTGATGACAACCACACTGAGAATTTCCTACGTTATCTCGTTAACTTACATTGGATATTCACACAGTTCTACTACTTTCTCCTGTTGTGCTGTGTCGGAATTCACACACCTAATGTTGTTTACATATGTATGTACAAGAAAAAGATGAGAGACCAACATTGTGGCAGTACTTAATCAGTTGAATGAAACTCAAGGATTCCTCCTTGTTTTTCCTCCCTACACATACAAACTAATCAGGTAAAATCATTTGGAATCACGCCTTGGCTAAGTCTCCTGTGAATTGACACTAGGATTCTCCTTTGAAATTTAAAACCATTCTGTCCTAAGTAAATCAAGAGAAAGTGCTGGGTATATAAGTGGAGGCTTCATAAAAGAATACCAGGCGAGAATCCTGGACAAACAAATCAAATTGGTTAGTCTAGCGGCCAGCTTTTACCACGACAGAAGTAATCATTTGGACAAAGGATAAATTCAGGTTTCAAATTCCGGGGAAACGAATGGAAAGCCCATCGGCCCCAAGGCAAGGCACTACGTTTGCAAAGACTCATCTAAACCAAACAAATGCACTCCAAATCTGTCGAAACGACCACGACTCTCAACGTCTCGACCGCTTATTTACATTTTGGAGCGGACACAATCAATTATACATTTTATATTTTGGAAAAGCACGCACTTGTCTGTTAACATTGACTCTTAATTAGTATGACCTAAAATTAATGCAACTTTAGGCAACAAGATGTTCAATATCCTAAAAAATATTCATCCGAGAAAGGATAATAAACCAAATATTAAAAATATTGAATATAATTCATATGAACACTTCAGAAACAGTAAGTTTAAGTCAGAAATCGAATGATTGGAAATTCATTTTTTTACGAATATTATTATGTAAATCTTCTGTGTACTACGCCTGTTCGAGTTCATAAAAGTATGTACGTACACCCCAACGCAACGTGTCACGTAGCTAAGATGTTCATTGATGCGGGATATTAAAAATTGGATACACTGATTCGGATCATTGTACATGCACACTAATGTATATTTGAATATTACATAATATGAATTTGATCCGATCTTCACGCGTCCAATATTTGCGTTCAGTACATGACAGTGGAACATGATATTTTTTTTTACCACGTAACACTTTCCCCGTCTAATGTAGTCACCCATTCCATGGAAAACATTCCAATTCCAAACCAACAAAGTGAGAAAGAATAATGAGGAAGCAATCAAACATGTGAAAGCTAACGGAAACGAAAGACCTTGATTCTGTGAAGTACATGAACGCACGCAAACACTGCGTATACGATGTTACTACTACACATACGTACATACTTCCAGGAAAAATAAGTTAAGGACAGTTAAGTAAACAGATCCAACACATGAATAATATAGTGTGATTGATTTCCTTGCACTTAGGGACTTATTTCTACAGACTTTACAGAGTATAGTAGTCTACTGACTCATCCGGGTGTAATTTTGGAGACATTAGAAGATAAAAATAACACAAAGACACTGTAGTAGGGAAACCTCTAATGTTGACTGAAAATGAATTTATACGTATCTGAGACGCGAGAGTCCCTCCTCATGTAATATTCAAGAGTTAATGGAGTTCAGTGACTATATAGTAGTAGGAAAAGCAGCAGCAGAGGAGAGTTTTTTCCAAGGGGAAATAAAGAAAGCAAAAGGGATGGCATTCATTAAAGACTTCCCAGGCCTTTTCTAGCAAAATTCATAATTCAAGACGAATCCCTGCTCAAACTCTGTTGACGCTCTCACGCAAAACATAAAACATCCTGGGGTAAAATCAACTTTGAGCTTCCAAACAACACCCAAACCTAACATTCTCTACATTTTCTCTTGTTGACGTCCATCCATCTACTCCACTCTACTAAACCACCCAAAGGCTTTATAATGTTCATAAAAGAAACAAGGATCCCGTCCGTGGGAATCCCCCAGGTATTAGTAGACCCGAATTTATTTCTACAGTAGTTGTGGTTGTTTTTTTTCCCTTTGTGTTTGTCCTGTTTATTTACTTCCCAAGTAATAATACCACTTTGTTTATACTTCACTTTCACTTCGCTTTCACCTGATTGGGTGGTTCGTTTACGAGAGAAAGTACTAAATTCGACCTTCTCTTCCTTTCGCCTGAGAGCGTTCGTTTTCGTTCTTAGAAAGAAAAAAACGTGAAGCGACTTGTTTCTCTAAATTAATGTACCGGCTCGAAAAGTAATGCTATACTTTGCACGGTAACCTCATAGATTACTTTACAATCCATACACGTGTGTATTGTATTTAAGGTGACACTACCAAATAGCAACGACAATATGTCTAACATAGTATGAGTACAAACAACATGACAAAAAGGATGCAAATAAGAAGGTCAGTATTAATTTATTAGCTAATTTGTACCTGTTCGGCTCCCCTGCTACTCATCCTGGTCCCCCGATTTCCAGTGTGACGAGTACACGTACGACGAGTGAACATGAAGTTAGCTCACACGTAAACGAGAAGCACAGAAAACACGAACACGTGTGTGGATTAATTTAATTTTTTCCATTTATTATGTTAACATTAATCTTAGTACAGATTCCTGAGTTTAAATTGGTCTTTACAAGCGGAAAGAGAAATCCTGAGGAAAAGTTAGATCATAGATGTTGAGTTCAACCTAGGATTGTCATGAGACAACAACTCGGCTTTCGGTAACACTCACTCCCGGACTCCCGGAGTGAAAGCTTTACCCCGACTGAGGAATGCTGCCCAGAAATCGTCTCTTATATTCATCTCAAACTGCCTCCACGATTTTATAAAAAGAAGACGACGAATCCGATGGGTTTGAGTTTAGCATGCTTTCACTTCCACACGAATGAAAATCACACCTCACCGTTACTATTGTCGAGTCGTGTAGTGAGGTGATTTTGTGGAAAAATTTCACAACTCACACACGCACGGTCCAGCACAAGTTTGACCAGCAACATTAAATTACATTATTTTTTATATTTTTCCTTTCCGACATATGTGGACTGCTGGCGGATTTATTTCGAGTATCGTCTGGTGGAACTATTCAATCTGCTACCACTCGAGCGCTGCTTTCTCATCTTCTCATATGTATCAGACTCGTGCTGTAATAACATTTGCCGCGACAATAAATATATTGACGATATATCAAGTTTGAACAAGTGACAAATAAAAACTTGATTTCTTGAGTTTGCTCTTGCAGTATGCTGCAGGGTAACCATTTGCTACCATAACCTTATGAGTATAAAATTCTCACTCAATATGAGGAGAAAGGGTGGAGTACATTTGATAAAAAAAAACTTGAAACACTTTCAGGAGCTCGAAAAGTTCCTGGAACTTCTTCTGGAACACCTTTTTGAGACTGAGAACCACGCAATTGAGAAATGTAAAAGAAATTAAGATTTTATAACATAGATTGACTCAGAGGGGCTATGAATGTTAATAAGACATGATATATCAGGATCAGCTAATATTGGAATATAAGAAAAAGAGCGCACAATTATTTATGCGTATTTATGCTCCGCTCGGCTAAGCAACATTAAAAGATAGAGACGAATGCTTCTGGGTTTATACATTGTGCTTGTACATACTGTGATAAGTGCGAATTTGGTAAAAAAAAAAAAAACACTTTTCTTTTTCCAGTTTGATGAAACATC
>JAQGCB010001894.1:0-12927 GCA_034698835.1 Protaphorura tricampata
ATGGGTAGTTTTTCTTTAATAATTTAATAGTGAGGGAAAGCTGTGAAATTCCGTCTTTGTTTCCTCAGTCAAGTTTATAAAAAGCTTCAAAGAACATCTCTCCCACTTTCAAAGTTCTATTGTTCTTGGTCGGACCCATAAACTAAACCGCGTTCAACTGTTACGCTTGTGTCAAGAATATTTTCTTTTAATTTTGCTATTGAGCTCGGGGAAAGTTTATATAATTATTAAGATGAATATTCGGCTTCGGGTAAGTAAACAAAATAACTTTTTTAGGACATTTTGTTTATTATTTCCGAAGGCAGCAATTTCTGCAGTGATAAATTATATTGCAATTCCAGGTAGCATTCATGACCATTTTTATTTTGATGACATCTATTACGACAACAATAGCAACCCTTGGATGGTTGGCGGAACTTTTTGGACAAGGGACAAATGGCTACAGTCCAGGCTACGGATTTGGTACTAGTGGGTACCCTGGCGGGTACGGTCAAAATTATCCTCGACCTGCCGGCTCATCTTGGAAATCAAAATTTCCCTGGCTTAGTGGAAACAAAGGTGGATTTGGTGATGGATGGAATTGGAAAGGTGGGAACAAATGGGCGGGTGGGTCAGGAAGTTTCGGGAATGGACATGGTGGTGGATATCAGTCAAATATTTACAATCGAGAGTCAACGAGTCCTTGGGCAGGAATTAGTGGAGGGTATCGTGGGCCGAGCGGGTGGGTACCAATGCCGAACACGAATAGATGGCAGTATCGGAATGATGGAAGATCTACAGTTGTGTAGTTAAATTTACAAACGTTGTTGACAAACATACATAGTTTTTACAAACACTTGCCATATTCTATTAATATTAAGATAATTATACAAAAGTAAAAAAAATAAAAAAGTTATCCAGGTATTCAGCACATCTGCTATGTATACTTCTAAAATTATCCAAAATTTTATCAAGGAAGTCATAAAAATATGAATGTCTATGTATATACATATTTGAACACAATTGGTTTCTACGGAATTCGACGATTTAAGAAAAAGTATAACAAACATAAAAATTGGTCTTTTATTTTTGGCACAAAAAAAGTACGTAATTTTGTAGCGAAAATTCGGTATTGGGAGGCCAATTTGTAATTTAGTTTTAGTAGAAATACTTGTTGGTTCAATTTTTTTTTAAACTTTTCTAAATCCTTCGAAATGGGTTCAAAACATTCCAAAGTATCCCCACCTTCATCCATCGCTGCTACAGAAATTATGCCTGGAAGCACTACCTCTCAAAGCACTTTTGGCTTTTCGGAATCCACCATTGCACCAACAACAGCTCAAAGTCAACTTCCGCCAGATTCTAGCATCTTCTCAGAAGCATCAACTGCTACTCTAGCCCCAGCATCAGCACCAGCACCACCGCCTCCACCCAAGAAACGCAATTGGTTCAATTTTGGTCGAAATAAAGACCCGGAACCGGAACCATCTGTCTCAACAGCACCAGTCACTACAGCTGAAACTGATAGAAGTGACACACCCGATCCCACTACTACGGCTACTACCGATGTCAACAATAACGATGGCCGCCAATTTTCAGCCGTCTCTCACGACCAGACCATCGCAGAGACTGATGTCAATAATAATCAGGTACATATGATTTATTGATGTCCCGGGTTCAATTCTCCACGATAAATACTCTAAAATTTCTGAACTAATATTTTTAATTTTAGGCCACCCCCGGACCAAGAGAATTCTCTAATTTTTCGAACGCCAACAATGGCGTCCCACCCAAAACTGACGTGACGGTATTCCCTACCTCATTCGATTCCGCTATTTCCGCTGGTTCTGACGTTGTGTTCGGCCTACCAAAACATACTAGAAAGATGGTGAAACATTCTCTGGCCCATTCCAACGATTCCAGAACGAGAGTGGCTGCTCCCCCTCGAAAGAATTCAGAACCAAAATCTGGGAGAGACCCTTACAATCCACGCCTTCGAACTTTTGCACCCCCAGTCTATATTGACTTGGGAGGGAGATATGGTTCAGGGGGATGTGGTTCTGGGTCAGGAGGTGGATTTGGAGGAAGAGGTGGTAGGAATTGTACGAGTCCGACGGATCGTCTGAAACATGTGGATATCATTGAAGAGCTTTGTTACTACACCCCGGGGGAAACTTTACCCCCACAGGCCTATGATTATTATCAAAAGTGTGAAGAATGTGGAGAGTTGGAGTTTGTGTCCGAAGGACCATGTTGTCCTCAAGAGACGCAGAGCAATCCAGTGACTTACAGTAAGAAACAAAGGTTTCATTTTAATCCCATGCATCAAGAGGAGGATGAAGATGATGATGGTCCACCGTTTACTTGGGCTGGAGATGGAAGGAATAATAAAGCTTGTGGTTGTAAATGTTGCACTGGAGCTAGAGGGCGTGATCCAAGGTAAGACCATCAATACGAAAGGAATATTCTATGTTACTTAGAAAATGTAATCAATTACAAATAACATGCGAACATGTGAAATTAATTAATTACAACTACAGTTATATTTCATAATTTCAAATACAAACTTTAGTCAGTCAACAAAAGTAATTGGGAAAAAGTGAATTCAATTACGAATTACAATTGCAAATTGCACCTTCAATGTAATTGGTTACAACTATACAAAAAATTATAACCGTAATTCTGTAGTTCAATTACATTTGTAATTGTCTCAAACCCGATCGGCACTAAAATATTCTTACCTACTTTATTATTTCCAGATGCCAATGTAAATGTTGTTGTACTGGGAAGGCCAGGAGAGCCAATTCTTACGATGAGATTCCGGTCGGTCGACACAGGAATGACTCTGCACGCACAGATGACTGTAATTCATCGGGCGACATTCGTGATCGAGATAATTGTTCTGACCTCGTCCCCACACACAGTGGGATTTATTATTTTGATGCCAATCAAAAAAGTTTTGTCCCACATGACCCTGAACCAGAAGTTGTCATTGAACAGAGTGAGGAGGTGGAAATGCCACCACCACCACCTCCACGGCGAAGAGCGCCACCTGCTGAAACTACTACGATTGTAAGTTGGTGCTTTTACAAATGGCGTCTATTATTTTTTTTAATCGAATTTTATTCAATTTTCAGCTACAACCCATTATGCAGCCAATGATGAATCCATGCAATCCATGTAATCCTTGTAACCCATTCATGGGCATGGGCGGAATGGGCGGTATGGGCATGAACGGTATGGGCGGCATGATGGGCGGTTGCGGAATGGGAGGAATGGGCGGTATGAACGTAATGGGCGGTATGAACGGAATGGGCGGTATGAACGGAATGGGCGGTATGGGTGGTATGGGATGTTGTCCACCAGGGTGCACCCTTCCAATCGTCATGATGCCAAATTGCCCTCCACCGGCGCCACCTGCCAAAGCTAAGAAGGATAAGAAGAAAAAGAAAAAGAAGAAGTCCACGGCTGACACGATCATTGATTTTGAAACAGAGCCATCGTATTCTTATCCATCTGGTGGTTATTCGGCTCAAACGCCTAGTGCTATCACTCCTGAGGTATTTTTTTTTGTATAAATCAATCTTGCGCCAAATTGGTGTTGTCTATTCTATACACATATTTATTTTGTTTATCATTTTAGGTCGTCACTGTCCGCTCTCCACCCATTTACATTGTTCCAGAACCATACCCCGCATCTGCCCCTGAAATTATTTCAACGACTGTGATAACCACAGACAGAGACAGACGTGAATCATATCCACCACAAAGTCCACTCCCACCATTCGTCAGCACTCCGAGACGTATAAGTTTTGAAGATGAACAACAGAGGGACGACGATGCACCCATTGTGACACATGTCGAAGAAGGAGCCAATGAAACAATAACCACCATAATGATTCCACCAGGTGTTGAAGGCGACGTTGAGATTGCAGCCCCTGAAGGGGACAACCAAGTCGGGGTCAGAATTGATCCACCGTCAGAGGGTGCAGGGGTTGGTGAAGTGGACATTACTGTCATTCCGCCAAGTGGTGCTAGTGCGCCAGATGTTCAGATCACAGAACAAGATGAGGAGGGTGAAGATGATGAGGAAGAGGATGATGAAGAAGACGATGAAGAAGAAGATGATGCTGATGGTGATGGTCAAGGACTCCTGGGGTCAAAAACACTTCAATTTGAACCGTCTGAAACGAATGCTTATCCTCCTAGGACTGCTTAAAAAATTCTTAAGAATATTTCCACTTTTTGACAAAATTCTTAGTGAAGAAATAAAATTGATATTTTTTTTGTATGCTAGAGCATGCAAGCAGAAGGTTACATTTTTGTCCGACCCTGTACTGCATTTGTTTCTTTGTGCATTATTACTATGATGTAAGTTGATTATTATTTTCATGAAAGAAAAAAATACACGATGCATTCATTTTGACTGTTCTTGTTCATCGCCCTAGTCCTAGCCCAATTTTTATTAGATGAGCGAAGGGGAAAAATATTAAAATAGTAGTAGAAAAATAGAAGATAATTTCTTTTTAGGACTGAAGGGGAGAGTCAACCTTTTATTTGAAAGATCAAAGAAGTGAAGTGAAATTAGGAATGAATAGAGAAAAATGAGAACGTTGCGCTCGTCATTTCTAAAGCGCACCATACCATTTTTGGGGTTTCCCTTTCTCGCCTTTTTTTCTCTAAAGACGAGACTAGATTACTTCATTCATGGCGATGGCATACTAGTCAACACTCATCACATTGATTTCTTAGTACATCTCATCAAAAATGAAAATATACCCTTTCAATAACACTTGGAATTGCATGGACTCCAAACTGCATCTGATATTCTGAATCTAACTTGAGAATGTGAACTCAAGATTTCTGAAAAAGAATGCAAAACAGTTTGCGGTAGCATTTTTGTTGTAATTAAGGAATGAATGGTTCGGAATTTCGGCTTTCAAAATTCAAGATCTTTTTTAAATTTGAATTGAATTCTTCAGTTCAGAAATCAGCGGACAAATGTCTCTGTATATTTTATACGTGACTGAGGATTGAAAAGTGAAATGTGTTTGACGCAGTTACAAAATAAAAAAAATCAGGTTTTTACCGTCTCCACTAGTCAAATGATAATCCCTGGGCTAAATGGGTGTCATCCTGTACGAGGAATACGCTGTGCGATGCCTGACCATCTTTCATATCAATATTTCGTGTACAGAAGGAATGAAAAAGTGCCAGATTTTCAAACTTCACAATTTATTTTTCCAACCAACATACAACACTAGAAAACATGGACATTTCACAATCTATTCTTTTACGACTATCCTAATTAAATATTATGAATTATTATTAAGTTGTACTACATTCACGACATGGCCAGTTGTCACTGTCACTACCTCAAATCTCAGTCATTCGTTCTAAACAAAAAATCTGTATATACGCGTGTACGTCAAAACTCTGTGATGCGGCGCTGCGAACTTGCGTTTGCATGCACACAAGATACACTGTTGATTATTTTCTCTTCTTTTTTTTGGAAAACATTGCATTCAAGTCTTACGCATTTATATTTGTATTATTTTATAGAATATAAATATAATGTTAATTAGCAATTGGTAGGTATGTATTTTTTTTACTATTTGTTAAGCATTATGGTTATGATCTGTTACGTACGGGATACAATTAGACTGTAATTAAAAACTCACACACAAATAGGTGGGACATCAAATCGTTTCATTCACCAGGTCGAACATTACACCGACTAAATCGTACAGGGTGGTTAAAAATCAATTCATTTTTAAAAATTTTCATTATAGACCGAATATGCCTTTGGCATCGTAATTTACCGGGTTAAATTAATATTAAAATAATTTGTAAGCATGCATTAATTTATATGACAGACGGACAGGAAATTTTTTCGCACTTCACTGCACTAATTCATTGTTCAAAGTTTCACAAGAATCACACGATTTATCTCACACTTACACAGACCGTTACATGTTAATATCTAATCGATAACATAAATTAGTAGGTTCTAATTTCCATGCGCATGCAATTTATACAATTTTTTTACATACAGAAATATGTTAGATAATTAAAATCAACCAGCCGGGATTGACTCGTTTGAACTTTTAGTTTTTGTTTTTATGTTGAATCACCGTGATGTTTTTTTTCTATATTTCGTCATCTCGCACGCACATTTTTTGACATTTTAGTTTTAGTAAGTTGGTCCTGCCTAGCTCAACTACTACATAAATTTTTTTTATAATAAATTAAATAATAGTTTAGTGTTCCAACCGTTTGTAACAAGGAAAATAAATTAATGAACCGATTTGTCTGCCACTCTTAAAACAAAATCAAATAAAAACGAATCTTTTTTTCGTTGCGGAGTAAAAACGGTTGATTACACTAAACTAATTATTCACGAAAGCCCGAATATTCTTTATCAGTCAATGCAATTGTAAATGCATAAGTTTTTTTTTGTTATTTTCCACGATATAAATATAATTATTATAATTAACGATAATTTTCTCACGATATAATTTAATCATAAATATTACTTTTCAAAAAAACTCAATTTTATATTCTGAAATACTCTTAAACAACCGGCACCGTTTACATTATTGTTCTGCCTTTTCCTTTCCATTTTTCAGTTCCTGATTTCCAGACTAGAACTTAGCGATAGTCTCCAATAATTTGTTATTTTGTGTCGGTTTGACTTAAAAAAAATTATTCGTCGGTCAAATTTTATCAGAAATTCCTAAACACTTATTACATTTGAATAGAATCAGTGATTGTTTTTTGTTGATCAATTAATCTAAACTTAAAATAATTAATTTTAACTATAACCAACTAAAACTTCACAAAAGTCCAGCTCACTTTCTAACAAGTCGACCACTCGAGCGTGATGCGTTATTCTGTGTATACGGTCGCCATCTTTAACCCAGTGACGCGAAGCGACGCGACGCCAATAGCTGGCGCACGCGCAAGCGTACCTTGAGAAAATTATAAGGGACGCACATTATTCATCATTTGTTTTGACACTCACGCGAATTCAGTCTGATTGATTCCAAACAGGTAAATTACTAATTATAATTATAATATTAGAACTAACTACAGCTAGACCACTACAAAGAGACTTAAATCTTGACTAAATAATCAACCACCATTTTTTTTGTAGTTTTTACCACACCCCCGCACCCATTACTTGTTGTACAAATGTCACAGCTCACAAACATCAAAGAAATTCTTTAATATTATACCTAAAATTATGTCAAAGAAGAGCTCACTCAGTCAGCAATTCCAATTCAATATTTCTTCTTTTCTTTTACCTTTTTAAAAAATAAAGGTGTCAAGTGTCAAACCCATACATCATTTTTTTTCCATAAAAATTAACAAGACATGATTCACTATGTATGCATGTATGTATACGAGAGGAAGAACATTCAATTTTTGTATAATTTGTTACTTGTAGAAGATGAGACATAAATATATTATCATATTTTATATTCAAATGCAGTACGAAAATATTTACAAATTCGGGTTAAGAATTATTTGAAAGCCAAGTAGTCCCAGAATCATTACTATTTCAAACAGACACCATTTTTTCAAAATTGGAAATTAAAAGTAGAAGCGTTACAATAGCATAAAATTTAAAATGTCATTTAAAAGGAAAAATTCAAATGAATGAAATGAAATCTAAGACGCATGTACGCGCGACACGCGCACTCGCTAAAAATTAATAAATATAAACCCCTTAATTAATAAATATTAATTAATTAATTACAATAAATTCTAGGAATTTAATTCTACCGGTAGGTGGAACAGGTTGGTTGTTGGTTTTTTAGTTTAGTGTAATGTATGTAGCATAAGCCTCACCGCCCAACAACGGATATTTGCTTTTCGCCACTACTTACATATTATGATCAGTCTCAAGAATGAAATCAAATTGTACAATTTTTCTTCTCAGTTAACTGTTCAGAAACCACAAAAAAACCGGGTCTTCTTCACATCTCCTTCGCAATTCCCCGAATTCCCTTAACCCAACGCGCAATGCCCGCTTCAGCTATAAACCCTTGCTATTTTATCTAAAAATTACTTTTTACAAATATTTCTCTTCTGTGATGACAGTTTAAACCTCCATTAGCATTCGCTCTCAGTTCAGTATCATCACTTTCGTGATTTCCTGGAAACTCTCGATCGCGAACTTAATTACAGTACATTTAATTTCCTTACATACTCTAATACTAATTAAAACTAGATAAAAGTAATTAAAATTTTAGTAAAGAAAATCATAACACAATTTCAGACTTTAACATTTTCAGCAACAAAACTTGCCTTTCAAAATCTAGTTTTTACAAAGGATTTCCACACAGCGAAAACGTTGTGACCAAAAAATCCGTCTAAATTTGCAATAAATGTGATGAATAAACAGTTCCATTACTAGTCTTCTTGTGATGACACCGTATTTGACAAAGGAAAAAAGTTCTACTTAAAAATTACACGGATCGTGATGTGATTTTCGTGATTCACAAATAAAAATGTCACCGAGATTAAAACGATTAGGAAATCAAGTAGCAGTAGAAATAAGATTAATTAAAATTAAATCACCGGAAGGCCTAACTAATTCAGAATAATTGCAAATAATTTAACCATACCGTTACAATAAAATCTTGGTTAGTTTAGTACATACAATTCACATAAATGCAACATTGCCTTTCCATCTTTCTTCCATTTTCTAACTTTTTGGTTTGCTTTCAAAGTAGTATCTTAAAATCTGATTCCGATTCCGTGCCCATCCGATTTGCGCTGACCTGCATCTGCGTGATCCTTGCTTGCAAGCAAAGCAAGTTCATTCATAATTTCATAATTTCTTTTCCTTCATGATTTCGAACCATGTTTGTTTGTTTTAAAACCGAAAAAGAGAACAAAGTTCAATTTTTTACCCCATAAATATGATCTACACATTCGTTCATACATTATTTTTCTTCAAAAATATTTAACAAGTAAAATGAAGAGTGTGCGATCTTCTCTACATAATCACAAATAAATAATTCTCTACTACTCTTAGCGCCTATTTGTAACACACGGGGGTATTTAAATCCACACTTGGATACAAACATCACGTACCATTCATATCCCGTTAATCCTTATTCAATTTTCCAATAAAATCTTTGGTTCCCATAATTTTGAAATATTAATATGAAATTTGAACACCCAGTAATTAATTATGACATTATGTTTTCATATTGCTTTTCCCAATTGGTCCGTCCTTCTTTGTCGTCCATACTTTTACGAATCTAAAACTATACTATACATAGGTATACTAAAAGTTTGAATAAAGTAACAACGAAATAAGACAAACAAACAAATAAAAACTGATAGCATATGTAGCATTTCCACTTAAAAGAAAACAAAAATTAAAACAAAAAAGTAACATAAGAGGAATATTTGAAACTATTCGAAGTTTGCTTGCAAAGTATTGAATAGGATATCAGCGGCGGCAGCCTAACAAGGAACCGTCAGGGGGTGCAAAAAAAATCAACAATTATATTAAATTCTAAAGGTAACAAAGTCCGTACAACGGAAAATGTTTCTCAAAGCTTTTCACGAGTCAGACTTTTACAATTTCAAACACAAGTCTTAAACGAAACCATTAAAATAAACCTAAACAACTGAACTTTACTATGTATTTGTTCTCTTCATCGAAGTGGTACCACTTTGTCATGTGACCTTCAAATTTGACCTATTGACCTTATATGTTGAAAGCTGGTCCAAGTGCAGCCTCAGTCATACTCAAACATAAAGACTCAAGTCTTGATGTAATGTCCATGGCACAAGAGACCCCAGTATTTCCAGACGTCCCAGTACCAAGTGAATGTCCAGAAGAAGAAATGGAAGATGAAGTAAAATTGGTCCCAGGATTAACAGGTGGTGATGTTCTTAAATCTAGTCCAGGTGGTCCTCCACTCCCAATCAAGAGTGATGAGGCCTGTTCACATGAAATTCGATCAAAATGAGAGCCAATGTTGGAGGTGGGTGGAGAGGAAGACAATGACGAGAAGAAATTTGGGAGTGGGGCTGATTTGGTTCGTTGCACAGAGAGGTGTGACCGAGCAGACTGGAATAACAGTCAAAAATAAAAAATTTGAATCAATTGAATAGAAAAGAAAAACTCTATATAGAGTTAGTTATATGAACTATGAAATCAGAAAATTTTAAAGACATTAGTTACGTAAAAGTTTGAAAACAAATTATGATTCGTTAAATCAAAAAAAAATTAATGTTAAAAGTTTCAGACTAAAAAAGGAATCACACCACGCCAAACTACCAAAATCAACCAAGGGTTGTTAGTCGAGTACAAATTGGAAAGCATTCAGAGTCCACAGCGACAGCAGATAAGCAAATTAAGAGAAAATGAAAAAAAGAAAGTCGGAGAAAGCGAGTGGTGAAAGCTAGTGGTGAAAGCGAAAGGAACTGCCGAAGCTTCGTAAATCTAACAGAAGCGAAATTGATTTTACAAACACCACAGAATCAGTTTCAGATATGAATGTCTACCTCCAAAAATGCATCCTGAAGACTTGGTCTTTTGGCCATAAACATGGCATGAATTGAACTTCCAGGACTCCAAGAAGATGCACCGATCCCTAGCCCTCCAAGCTGATTACCCAAATTCAAGACACGAGGGCTAAAATGTCGGCTAGACTTGGCTGAACTTGTACTCCCTCCTCCTGGACTTCCAGTTAAATTATTTCTATAAATAATTCCAAAATTAATGAGACTAGGTACTCCAAAAGCAAAACTCCAAAAAATTCAAAAATTCGAATTACCTCTGCTGATGGTGATGAAAATATGAGTGATGTCCGCCACTTGAATTTCTTCTCACAATCGGGGCTTGCTGCTGACGCCAAAGTGTGAGCACGCGTTTCTGTTTAAGAGTGAATCCATCATGGGCTAAGCATTTGTCCAGGACGGATATGAGGAGTCCTTCACACTCCATGTCAGGGTTCAACTCACATGCTAAAATATTTACAAGCATACACAAATTAATTGACATTCGCCAAAAATCAATTCATAATTTGTTGATGCAAAAAATATACCGTGGAATATATTTTATACTTTGCTGACCTTTCCCAACTGTCTGAACAATCCACTCGCTCAAGTCTCCACCCATGTCATTGTTACTCTTTGAAGGAGATGAAGAATTTTGATCCTGTTGTTGTTGTTGAAGATTGAGCCCTTTATTATTCGTCATATTCCCATTCCCAGAGCTATTTTCATCTTGGAAACGATTTGTTCCAATTGGAGCCATTTCAGTGTTGATCGTACCACTCCCAGTCTTTCCAGTGTCTGAAGTAGTGACCAAATTGTCATTATTACTTCCACCCCCTCCAGGTGGAGCCAAAAGCACAGGCTTCATTGGCGTTGTCAATGTCCATTTGACTTCATTGAGAGCATTCCGAATGCTTTCCTTATCCGCTGTCATTTCTTCACAAACTTTTTTAAGATGAGGTGAGCGTTCCTTGAGCTTTCCAATTGAAAGGATGATTTTATGACGTGCTCCTTTCGTTGCACCTTGAGCTTCTAATTTAACTTCAGACAGTGTCATCATTTCTTCAAAAGTCAAATGAGCAAAGAGGAAAGCGTACTTGTGAAGACGGAGGCTTTTTAACCAACTCGGAACATCTGTGCAAAAAAAAACATATGTACCATTATTAAAATTAGATCGAAGATCATATCTCACATTAATATGCGTGTGTTCGGCTATCAGATAGAATCTGGACAAGTACAATTAACACTATAGAAAAATATGATGTAATATTTCCGGTAGTCCAGACAAATTCAGACATGAATGGTATTACTTATGACCAAGAATGGTTTTTCATGAGTGTCTTTTAATGCTGAGTTCAGCGGTTCAGTATCAGTTGACTATAAAACAGTGACGAAACAATACTAACTACGCATTTTGTTCGACTGTACTGTAGTAGTCTTATCCAAGCAATACTATTTATGGCTGAATAATGCAAGGATAGTTCTTTTAATTTGCTGGATAATGAAAATACTAGACACTGAAAACTGAATCGTCCCGACATCCGGCCAACATAACATAACAGTACGCCAGTGACGCCAAATATCAAAAATCGAAAAAAAAATCTACTAAAAACCATTGTCCGAAACGTGAAATCGAACACTCTACGCGCCCTCTCATGATCGTTTTTCCACGGGTTAAAAAAATTTGAATTTCTTTTAGTTTCTGTATTTCTGTACGCGTCAATTCTAAAATCAACTCTTAAAGATGGGCCCTCTTATTTAGACTTTCGACTTTGTTTTTGTTAAAAATCAGCGAGGGATTCTTTCCGCAAGTACCATTTGCTAATATGTTCTACAAATGCCGAAAATGCTATCCATTTTGTTCTGGCCGAAGAGCTAACAATTTTTCGAATTCCATGAAAACACTAGAAGGGCGAAGGAAAGTTCTTCTAGTATCCGTAAAATCGTAAAAAAAGTCTAGCCCGTTAAATTAAAGCAAGCATTTGTTAAAAAGCGTTAGGTAAAACCAAAACCAGTCGAATGGCCAAAGTAAGATACCTAGTCCTATTTTTTTCTAAAGAAATTCATGTTTTAAAATAAACTTAGCGCTAGCCCTTACCTATTTAGTCAAAACTGGAGAAAACCCACTTTACAGGAACAATGTCTTTCCTACTTTTCTTAATAGTTAGAGGGGATTAAACTGTCCACTCAATATAATGAAGAGAAAACAGACTCTCATGTACTAAGCAATCAATACACCTCATTATTTGACATAGCCGAAGGCTACCAGGCTACGTCAATTACGCACGGTCCTGCCTGACCTTATACGTGCCTTGGAAATCTGTCCGAACATACAGGGTACTCCCAGTTACCCCCGCATCCCCACCCAGTTACCCCCGCATCCCCGCATTTCTCCCAGTTACCCCCGCATCCCCGCAAAAT
>JAQGCB010001895.1:0-12926 GCA_034698835.1 Protaphorura tricampata
AAGTGAAAAAAATGACTTTTGCCTCAAGCACCCTAGTGACCAGCGCTCCTGTAACAACCATCAACTAAATACGTGGAATCTTCTTGGTTTCAATTTCCTAGGAGTAAGTTCTTTTCAAAGATTAAAGATATCTGAAGCATAAGCAGAATTAATTAACTTACACTGTACTAGAATGAATGAATGAAAGTCCATGCGTCATTCAATCACATAAGGAATTGATTAAACGTATTTTTTATAAATGTTTCACTTGTCGCTAATATATTTTATATAAGATCTCTCGAGTTACTCATAATTTTTTTAAATGGAGAACTGCGAAGCAAATGGAAACAAGTTGGTGCAGGTTGGTCATATATCTTCTGCAAATACAGATTATATTATCTAGCTAAAGATTTAGAGAAAATGCTAGTGGGATGACTTGTCATATTTAATCAGGTTTGCTTTTCGAAGTATATTGACGCGCTATGAGGCATCTACAATCTAGCTTGACATCACATCTTAATGTGAATTATTTTTCTACTTCACACCAAAGTCTCAGAGTTGAGTTCCGTTCTAACATATTGGGACAATCAACAAATCAACGCCAAGATCGGAAACATTTGAAATTCCCAGTATCGTATCACAACACACATTCAAAACACAATTTATAATGAGATGTAATAAGTACAAGAGATTAAATTTCAAACCATCGATGTTCATTAAAAACAAGCTATTTTTTGACAATTGCTTTGAACGTCCTCATCTTTCCTGACCTTGGAGATATTAATGCGAATGAACTTTACAACAATATTATGTGTAGGTAGTACATATAATTAGAGCAGTCGAAGTTAGACCTTGGATACGAAGTCAATTCAAATCGAAATTGCTTGTAGCTACTACTAGTCAGTTAACGCTTCGTACTCACTGGTCTACATCCACCCAGTACTCCTAGTTATAAAAGCAGAATTTCTTCGTACAAAAGTTTTGTCAAAAAGTATGATTTTAGTTGTGTTAAATTTCCAACTACATTATGTCAAATCAAGGCGTTTGAAAAACAATAAGAGGAGGAAAGTTGCTGTAAATATTTTTGGGTATTCAAAGCAGCAAATATAACCTGTTCAAATCTCCATGTTCAACTATCGCCTAGGATACAGGACAGTAAATTTAATAATGACTAAATGTTATTCAGAAAAGGGTGGAAATTATTCAAAGAAATCATATAATTTTCATTTTTCCACAATAAGTAATATGAATAGACTGTTGGGTGAAGATGGCAACAAAGCTAAACAATTGTGTTATTTCTGTCATCAAAGATACACTTTCCGTCATAATTTGACAAGGCGTGTTTCTCAATGTAAGAAATTTGAAAGTCACGCTGTTAAATTACCTGGGCTCACCAAGGATGGACAGATACCTTTCCATTATTTTTCAAATACATACAAAAAATTAAAAGTCAGTTATGTTGTTTATGCGGATATGGAGTGTTTACTTAAGAGACTATGGAAAGGTAAAGCGCGAAAGCAGAAGATTTTAAGCGATTTGAATTTTGAATCATTTGTTATGAAAGAGAAAAGATATCAATGTAGTAGTTTTTCGTCGGGACTGATAAGATCTGATGGTAAAGTTGTTAAAAAACAAGTATACAAAGGACCTAATGCTGTCCCAATTTTCTTGAAACAAATGGCAGAATTAAGAGATAAAGTTTTTCAGTTAAACAGAATAATTAAACCTGTATTTAATGACCCCAAAGTACTCAATTCTATAAAGGATGTCAAAAATTGTCACATTTGTGAAAACCCTCTAGGTACTGACATCGTATTAGATCATGATCATGTTACGGGTCAAATAAGATCCTATGCACACAATGAGTGTAATATGAATTTTAAACAACGTAATAAGCTATTCATTTTGTTTCACAACCTAATAAACTATGGCAATCATTTAATCATTAATGGTGTAAGAAAATTTGAAAAAATTAGAGTAGTTCCAGCTGGAAGTAGTGAGAAATTCCTAAGTATTGAAATTGATCATATGACCTTTTTTGATTCTATTTCATTCTTCATTTATAATTTAGGATCTCTTGTGGATAATTTAACAGCCAGTAGCCATAAGTTTCCAATACTCAAGCAAGTGTATAGAGCTGATTTAATTCCATTGCTAACAAGAAAAGACGTGTTCTGCTATGATTACATTGACCAGTGGGGTAAATTTAAGAAAAAGAGTCTGCCAAAAAGAAATGAATTTTATAATCTCTTGACCGATCATCATGTTTCTGTCAAGGATTACAGACATGCAAAAAAAGTTTATGCCAAATTTAAATGTAAATCGGTAGGAGCTTATCATGATTTATATTTAATGTCGGATACATTGTTACTGGCTGAAGTTTTTGAAAATTTCAGAAAGACAGCTTTAGCACATTATAAAATTGATCCAGTTTATTATTATTCAACACCTGGTCTAGCTTGGGAAGCAGCCTTACTATTCACTAAGATACGATTAGAAAAAATTGTTGAGATTGATATGTACTTATTTTTTGAAGAAGCCATGAAGTGAGGAGTAAAGGCTAGGTAGGTACTGAATTTGAATAAAGAAAATCAGTCACTATTTATTGTTTTTTTCCATATCCTCCTGTTCCTCGTGCAGTACTAATGCAGCGATCATCCGGGTTGATAACTTCATCGTTCAATTCTCCATCATTATGGTTTGAACTAGCATCACGAATCTCCTCGAAAATATTGGATGATCTCCTAGAGCTCTTAGCGTAAGGTGGTCTGCGACCAATATTGAAGGGTGTATTAGCAGGAGTAGCTTTATTTCTCAATGAGTTAACTGTATTTTGGATGTATTCATCTCTCATATGAGGACCTAGTATTGTAGTTGGTATTCCGGCCTTTTTTATGTACCAGATAAATCGGTTCGCCCCTAAAGGACTTTTGCTCCAGCGCAGTCTGGGTCTTAAGACATAACTCAATAGATCAACAATATTAGCGTTTTTCTCAAGTTTACCGTCAAATGTAACCTGGCCTTTGTAATTCCAATTTATTAAGTTGGTCTTGGACCTTAGACCTCTCATAACTAAAGATGCATTATCTCTATATGATTTAGGGATTGCCTCAAGTAATTTCATGTCACTCAATGCCAGAACAGGGTCATCATCTAGATTTTCAATTTTTCTTGACAAATCAACTGAGGGAATTTCGACTGCTTTTTCTTTTGTTTTATTATGATCAAAAATAATATCACGCAATATAGACTCATACATAGCAGCCCTGATGTCATCAGGCAGGTTTTGACTGGAGAGTAGTTTTGAAGCGCCCACTGTCATCTTATTATTCTGTTCACGGTGTTTCAGTTGACTTAATAGGTCATAGTCCTCTAATGACACTAATTTCATTTTGGTAGCCATAATTATGATATCTTCTTGCCTATATATTTTCCTGCAGCGCCAGCGACTAGTGATAACAAGGGTGTCAGAATTAATGGTAAATATTCTCCGTGTTGAATTAAGCGGGCCTTTCTATTCCGGAGTGAAGTTTTAGTTCCAATTGTTCGAATAGTTTTTTTATATCTTCGAGGTTTTTTCAGATTAGATTCAGGAACTGGGATTACCGCCCTTAAGAAATTTTGCACTATTTCACCTACGGCCATTAGGCTTTGAGAATTTGCGTTTTTATAAATTTTTTGGCGACGATTTTTACTTAATTTTTCATGAATTTCAGTTAGAAAATTAGTTTCTATTCACACAATTACTCATGATAATGAAACGATCTCCTACATCGATCTGGAGAAATAAATCCAAATATCAACCATTTATATATGATCAGATAATCTGAATAAAAAAAATCTATTGTAATTTAGAAGAAAAAAAAGCGCAGTTATGTTATAGAAATTGATCTGTGTACTCATCAGAAAACGTCATTAATTTTTATCCGTGTCTAAGTATGGGAAATACACGATCAATTCGAAACTTTATTTTTTTAGCATAATGAGCTGCATCATAGATTCTTCTTGCATCCATGACTATACACAACGAACGTTTCCAGTGTCTCCGAACAACAATATTGTCTGAGTGCGGAATTATCGATGAAATGAATCTCCCGAAAGATTTACGCAATAATTACGTATACGGGATAGTGTGCTACACACTAAAAGCACAGAATTGGTCAAGACGCCAAAAAATTGTAAAGTTAGGGAGATTTCGATGAAATTGACCATCCAAACCATAACGCTCATGGCTGCCCAGTCAGATGAGTTGGATAATGTTTTCAGCAATCTTATCGATTTGCCGAGAAGATGATGGATGGAAGTTTCAAGAACGGTTTACAGGAGACAAGGAGCGCGTTTTTGTCGCGTTATGATATTCTTTTCTGAAACGTTTTCCAAACTCTCGCTTATTGCATGGCGGAGGGCACCACTGCGGAGCCAATTTTTGAAAAACGTTTACAAGCCTTCAACACAGAAGCGTAGTTGCAAATCTACTAAGTTCATCAGAGGAGCGGTAAAATTAATACTTTAGAAATATATTCTAGAGTTTTGAACACAATATAACAGTGCAGTACCTTCCATTATCCTTTGTCCTGAATACAGATGCAAATCGAACTCCCTTTTCGCATAAACCAACTGACAGCAAATAATCAGGTCAGTGAATAAGCACAAGCATAAGAAAGAATAAGAAAGAAAACTATCTCTAGGAATAATTTATTATAATTGTAACCATTAAATCTAGTTGCGTTGCGTCAATAGTAGGTGCGCACATTCGAAATATTGTGTTACCTGGGTCAATGGCCAAAGTATTTAGGTTTGACAAACCTTGAAACATCCGTTGGGTCGAAGCTTTCCTTTCGTATACCTATGTCAAGGTAGTTTCACAAGTTTCACTTGACAAATATGACTGCCAGTGTCATATGATATAAATATAAATCTGGGTCGGCGTACCCAGCTAGCTTGGAAAGGATACACATATAAATGGATTGTGTATTATTCTGTCGTACTCACTTAATTATGTTTATTTTAATTTACCTCGTTATCAGCGCATTTAGATCCCTGGTCTTCCAATCACCATAACGGAAATAAATAATTTTAGAACTTACACTCTCGGTCTCGGTCTAATTCCAAAGTAAAACAAAACAACGACAATAATAATCTTAACTATCGAAGTTCATCCGGACCATATGGATGTACGCGTACGCGTACGCGTACATCCACCGAGTAGTGGATGAAATCAACTAAGTAATGCACCTTCTCAAAATAAACTGCGTCGCAAATTCTGTTAGGAATACAGTCGCATTCATTTTATATGGATAAAATTAAAATTAATTAAAAGCAAAATAATTTATGTTGTGTTTAGAGTCCCGAATGGTTCGGATTTGTTTAGATCGGTTCCGGTGGTGTTGAAATACTCGACTCTTCGCTAGGATAGTTGCTGCCGTGTACAGAACCAGTGCTAGTGATAAGCATTTTTTCCCGTTCCGATCCACTCAGAAATTGTACAGATTAGAACCCAATGCAATGTACTATGCACACATTCATCTCTCCAATAATCTGTCTGGTGGCCTATTGATGTTTGCTGAACCTTTCGAGTCTTTTTCTAATCTTTTATTTTTTGCTCCATCATACCAGACTCAGACACATTTTTTATCAAGCATTTACATTTACACATTTAATCTCCAACTCAAAAAATATTTATAAGGAATGGTATTCTATATGTATTAACGTGTACTACGTGTGGAAAACTACACAGCACAGAAGCTGTTTTGAATAATCATAATTTAAACACTAAGGACATCTGTTTTCTCATACTTTATGTTTTTATTGAGCACCAGGTTGTTTTGCTGAATCCGCATACTTACACATTTACCTAACTATTACATTATTGATTGGTTTAATAATTAATTAATTAATTACAAATATTAAATCCTCTAACTTGTAATAAAATGGAAAAGAAAATAATTCGGTACACTTGACTTGTAAAGTATTATGAAGAATGTACGTATATGTACTTTTAAAAATCTGAACGAAATTAGTGCAGACCGTTCAATACAATTGTTTGATCATCCCGCATTCGTACAGAACCAGGTGGTGGAGAATTGCCTCTTCTCTTCATTATCACATACCTTCCTGCCACACCGATTAGAGCTAGGACAGCGGCCACACCCAGTATTATAAATATTACTGGAAATTAAATGAAAAAAAATTAATTACTTATATGTTCATTAAGAACTTTAACTTTATTTTTTAAATATACATAGAATTACTTGTAAAAATTCCAGGCGACGATTGATTCGGACATTGACATGCATCGGCGGCTGACTCACGCCTCACGTCGACTTGTGCATCCGTCCCTCCATCTTTTGACTCGGTTGGCGGATTAACAGGCGTTTGTGTCGCAACAGTTACATGAAAAACTTGAGTCATTTTTTTCAATTTATTCGTGGCTATACAAACAAATTCTCCATTGTCATCCTCAGTCACATTTTCAAAACGTAGAGACAATTTTAATCCCGTCATTCCTTGACATAGCCGGTCTGGATCAGTTATATTCTGTATTATGTAATGTATAGAAATCTCAATTAATTGATTGTGAATAATTAATTAGTTAGTTTTTAATTAGTTAAATAAATTACGTACCTCTCCTCGTCTCCACCAAATAATGGTTGATTTAAATCTGTCCAATAGTGCTGGATTTATTTTACATACAAGTTCATTCAATGAACCAGGTGTGAAAGTGACTTCTGTTTTGGTTGAATTGAATTGTGGTTGATATTCTGGAGAAAAAAAATACAAATTTAGGCACAGAATTTTGATTACAATCATAATTGATGAATTTAAAAAATATTTTAATTGAAATTTTACTTGAACATAATTCCTCGGATTCGTCCGACCCATCTAAGCAGGTTTTTGAGCCATCACAAATATTGTAATTTGGAACACACTGGCCAGTCGCGCATTTGAATGTAGTGTAACTGCTACAGTATGTACCTGTAAATAATTTTGACAATTTTTACTGAAAAGTAATTAATAGAAAATATTTTGTAATTAAAATATAAGTATGAATTTATTTATTTGCGTACTATTGCAAGTCTCCAATGACTCGTCGCTTCCATCTGTACACTCCAAAATGTTATTGCATTTCTTACTGGACAAAATACACCGACCGTCATTGCATTTGAAATTTCCATTTTTACAGTGATGTTCTAGATACAAATGTTAATTAATTAGTCACAAATTTTTACAATTAGTTACGAACGACTCTGTATAAATAATTAATTTCGTACCGTGACAATTTTCTTCGTCGGAGCCATCCGCGCAGTCCTAAAAAATTAATGAATTAATTACCTAGTTCAATTTAATTAGTAATTTAATTAGCATTTTAATTAGATTTTGTACCTTATCTCCATCGCACTGCCAAGCTTCTCGAATACACTGACCATTTTTGCAAGCAAATTGATTGTAGTCACATTTCTTGGCTAAAATAATTAAATAAAGAATAAATAAAACGCCAGATTTTTTTTTAAAAGTGTAGAATTTAAAAAATTGCAAAGTTGTTGATTAATTTTACCTTGTACGTTGAGTTTAACACTAGAAGTGATTGGTTGATTTGTAGTCCAATAAGAATCCGCACAAATAATTTCATCCATGTCTGTCGTCAAAAATATTCTTCGTGATGACACCATTTCTAGACAAAAGTAAAGTGGATGAAATGCTTTTTTTTTGAATTTTTTGAATATGAAATTGATTTTTTTGCCATACATACATACGTACAAAGGTATGCACTTACCGTATAATTTGATAGTAGTCCCATTTTTGTACTTGACAGAGAGTGTGAATGGATTCCCCATGAAATTGAACCCAGCAGATGCACATAAGAAATCGTAGGGAGTAGACGCTTGAAGTGCTGTCCCATTGGGGGTCCATGTTGGTTTCAAAAGAACATTCGTTGCAGCCTGTGACACGTCCGTATCTAAAAGGACCACAAGGCACCGTCAATACCAAATTGAGCAAAACCTCCTTATAACAAACCTGTTCATTATACGGAGGGTTGTATTTGATTGTCTTACAGATTTTTGAGTCGAGTCCTGTAAAATATTCTTGCATGATTTGATTTTGACCATCTGTGGTTTCACAGTAAAAGAGTCCTTTGCTGTGAGCATCTGTGATCATAAGACAATTCTCGGAATTATTGGGACAAGACGTGTACTGTGGTATCCGCCCTTCCTTCTTCCCATGGTACGAATGACTCCCACAGTAAGAATGTTTCTAATCGTATAAAAAATAGTTGATTTTTTTTTGCATGCATGCAATGGTGAATTTAATTAATTAATTTATTGATTAATTAATTACCCGTTTCAAACATTGCTCCAAAATTCTGAGTTCCGTTGGATTCCTTGCATTCACATTTGAAAATGTTAAGTCTGTCCGATTTTCTGTTGTATAACAATAGGCGGTGTTGTTTGTAATCTCTATTTTTAAAATTTGGGGTTTCGGCTGGGTCGCCGTCTGCGTCTGCTCTTCTGCAATACAACAAAATTAATTTTATAGCATCTTATCTTTAAGAGGGCTATTTCATACATTAGACGTAATACAGAGGTTTTCCAATGCTAACTTACCAGCTTGAGATTTGACATGAACTGTGACGTAGTCTGTATTCAATAAATTCCCATTTCCATCATCAGCGAAACATCGGTAGTCTCCGCCCTCTGCCTCCGTCGCATTTAAAATAAATCCACGTTGTGGGTCGTAAGGAATCGGCTCATCTGGAACAGTAGAATTCACTTTCACCCACACCTAAAAAATCGTGAAACAAAAATATGTTAGATCTACATTTTAACATAAAAAATTGGGCAACTTCTAAACTGGGGTTATTTTGTGTCTCACAAGGTATAGTCATGTGGTGTCTACTAGCACCCAAACCCGACTCAATTTTTTTCTAATGCCCTGACCATGACTCAATCGGATTTCTTCTGTTGAAATCGTAATTGCGCCCTTCAGAGGTCAGGAAAGGTCATTTCCCATGCTGCCTAATGCAATGTGAAAATTGAACTGACTCCCCCCAGGATGTGGTGGCTGTTTCTCACAATACATTAGATGGCATAGAAAATGACCTTTCGTGACCTCTGGAAAGCGCAATTATGATTTCAACAGACGAAATTCGATTGATTCATGGTCAGGGTGTGCCCGGGGACTAGTAAAAAATTATGTCGTCTCTGGGTGCTGGTAGACACCACATGACTATCCCTTGTCAGTCAAATCCAAATATTTACAAATACGGTATCTAATAAATGCAAACTCGGTTTATTACTACCAGCGCACGTAGTAAATAAAGTAAGTATTAAAATAATTATTGATGCGCTTGAAATTTTTCTGTACTCAAGGAAGTACTCAACTCAAACTGACCTCATTGATCTTTTTATAAAGTGTCACATTTGCAATTTGATCTGATGCAATGCATGGAATCAGAGTGGTGGTTCCATTGACCTTGACTCCTGGAATGGTCCTTGACCCACCCACCATGTATGGTCGACTTCCTCCTACAAAAAATAAAACAAAAAATTACATGTGCCGTTTTTTTCTATATTATGGTTATTTATTTTATAAATTTTTACGAAATATTTTTTGAATTCTTACTCTCAGAAAATAAAAAGAATGAGACTTTATTTTCTGGATTCACTGTAGAATAAAAACTGTATCTTCCTGTAGCCTCAGGTGTGAGGAGAACCTGGGCCGACGTTGTACGTGTTCCATCCCAATGACCTTTCCAGATTTGAGAAAAATCTACTGCCTATGCAAAAAAAGTATTAGCGTCGAATTTTTTAATTACGTTTTATTAATTGTCAATATTGTCTATTTACCCCAACACCTTCAAAATCAAATTCTACAGAAAAATTTGATTTACAAACGATTCTTGCATAGAGTGGGAGTTCATCATCATAAATACTTGTAAAGTACTGGTAGTCCGTTGCTGTCCTTGAACCTATGTACGAATAAATTATTTTGAATACTAATTTTCCAAGAGATCCGTTCGTTAAAGAGGAAATACGGTGTTAATTTAATTACTTACGATACGTAGGAGTCGTTCGATTTGGTTTGACTACAAATACATTGTACTCCAAACAACTCCCATTGATTCCTCTCCCATAAGTCCCAACTTCAAAAAATGTTATTTCACATTTTGGTAAAATTGTTTCATTCACTGGTTTCACACAATAGGGGGTCTCAGCCGCATTTATTACTATCGGACCACCTCCAAAAAATTCAAATACACTTAGAATCAATATAAAATTTTTGACACAATTTTTTAAAATTTTTGATGAAAACATCATGTCTGTCTTATTTTATTTCAAACTCTGTACATATATTTTATATATATGCGATTCTAATACACAGAGTTAGTCGCAAGTCGCAATTGTCTATCGCTGGCCTGCGTATGCGTTGTTCTGTGAATAAATTAATTATTAATTGTAATTCAAATTCCAAGTGGATGAATTTAATTGAGCTCGATTGGGTGTAGAGACCCAGACTTTATACTGCATAGTGTGTCAAAGACCAGAAACGTACGTATTTCCAGAGAAATCCTTGACTTTTAATAATTTAAAACAAACCAAGGTTATACAGGGTGGTCCATAAAATACTGTACTTGCCCCTAGTACATTAGTATAATGGATATAATAATCCAGGTTATAATTCTATGAACCACCCTGTACGGTTTCTACATGACAAATAAACCCAAAAGTCATATTTATAATTAAACATACATAGGATGATAAAAGCACCCAGGGTGATTGCGCCATGTACATAATAATATGTGTTTGATTATTATTACGTTACGTTATATGGTCAAGATAGTTCCATGCATGCATGCAGAGAGAAGATGCAAGAAGTATCATATGGGATTGACCTCTGACCTTTTATTTGGTTCAGATGTAGACCTAACTCGATCTCATCCACAATTCTCGTAATTTTATTTGACATGTACGGGTTTTACTATCAATTACATTCAGACGTATTTGTACACACACTAAGGCTATATGAATAAATAATAAATTGTTCCATGGCATTGCACTGCACTGCATTGGATTGGATTCTTGTGTGAAGTCATATGGCTTCTTATCTTAAACTTGACCTTTTCTGTGTCAAACCTGTACTACTGTAGCTACAGGCAGTCAATATACAACAGGGTGAGTCAAAACCAACAGTAGATTCGCTCTTTTGTGAATTTCAATTTCATCTGAAAAGTGAGATAGCCGTTTTATTCGAAATTTAATTGCGCCTCGAATGAGTCATGTGCTAATTTTCTGCGCGCATCAGAGCGCGCGCTGTCGATAAAAATATAATAAAAAATATTGGAAAATGACGAATAGACTGAAATTTTAAGTTCAGCAAAAAGTTCAATTCAAAAAAAATTCCCAAAGAATATGAAATGTCTCAAATTTTTCAAAAAAAAATTGAATTGGTATAACAGTTCATAAAATTTCAGAATTGTGAAAAAATAAATAAAAAAATTGAAATTGTTTGAAATTTTGTTCCATTAGATGCGCAGTTAAGTTTCGAAAAAAATGGCTATTTCATTTTTTCTATAAAGTTGAAATTGAGGAATTTATAACGAATATACGGTTGGTTTTGACTCACCCTGTACCTAATGTAGTGGGCATATTATATATTTATATATAAAAAATATAAATACATGTATTACATTGGCAAATGGCAACTCATTTTACGTATAAAAAGAAAATTGACTTTTACTGATTTTTATAATTTGACCTTTTGAATTTTATTTGTAGACACACGTACAAATTGAATATTGTTTGTATTTATAAATCCTTGTCTCATGATAATACAAACATACAAATAACAATATATGGTACAGAAAACAAAAATACAATTATATTATTTACTTGTATATTTGGGCAGATGTGTTATTCCTTGTCTGACCTTCTATAGATTCTTGCAATGTGAACAATGGAACTCTCTGGTACTCCGGAGACATGAATACCCAACTCTCAAGTCCCACTTCCTCCGTCAATATTTTACACCCAGTCTTCGTAAACTATTTCAAGTCAAACAAATCAGTATTGAATTTCTAAAATTAATTTTGGAAGTAGGTGAAAAACAATCTACCCCGCAATGTTCTACGATAAGGTGTTTCAGATTCTTCATGGAGTACAACCCCAAGTATAAAGTCAAGTCCGTCAAATATCCATTATTTAGAAAACCAGAAACATTTACGGTCAAAGACCTCAATTCTGTTGATCAAAATAAAATTAATGTTTCTAGTCGAGTCGAGTGGGCCAGAATATGAATACAACACACACGCATACGTTGAATTCCATACATAACATACTATTGACTAATTAGACTGACTTGTTAGATTTCTGATGGAAGGAAATTGAGAATATTGATTCGTTAGATTCTGAATGGTTTCTCTTCGAAGTCCCTCTGTCATTCCCTCCAATTCACTCATTACACCTGTAATTTTTTGGAGTCCTTCGGTTGAAATTCCAGTGAACAAAGAATCGTAATCCAAATCATTTATTATATGAGTAGGACAACCTTCCAATGTTAAAACATGTAAATGTGTCATTTGAGTCCAAAGCTGTTTGATGACCTCTGGAATATTCCATAAAAATGAAAAATTTAATTCTGTCATATTTGGGAAAATGATTTGAATGGGTTTGAATCCATCGCTTTTCAAATAACGTTGGTCAAAGTTTAATGATTTGAGGGTTAGACATGGTTTTGAGTTGGGGAAAAATTCCTCAAATTCATAATTAGCCTTTCCGAGTATATTAAGTTGTTCTAATGCTGGAAAAATCTTCCCGAAGTTCAAGGACCTAGATAGAATTAAATCAAAATGATTTAAAATAAATAATAAAATTGATTATTAAGTCGTGCGACGAGTAGTATACTACGTTGTAAACGACTTATTGCGGATGCTATGTCCGTCCGTCCGTCCG
>JAQGCB010001896.1:0-12924 GCA_034698835.1 Protaphorura tricampata
TTGTTTTGTTTCGCCAAGTCAAGTTTAAGCGGAGCGTTAAATCAAATCATAACATAACAAAGACTTTGAACTGATTGCTTCGCCCTGTATACTTTACTTAAGTTTGTCAGACTTGACTCTCTTGAAAAATAAAATGAGTGATGGATGATGGTTTGGTTCACATTCACAAGGAGTAACAACGTTGTACGTTATAGTTATAAAGGTGGATATACATACTGTACTGTATTGTACTATGTGTATGTGTACGTAATGCTTATGTTTTACTCATATATATACTCATTTAACTTTTAGATATTACTTGACTTAGGTAACTAACTATAATAACTCGTTGTGTACACAGTTAGCTCCACAACATATCTAGTTAGCTAACAAGGTGGAGTATTCGATTGTAAAATCAGCCATTACCGCGAAGTCGTTCGGGACTTGATAAGTTTAATGAAAATATCGTATATCGAAATATCAGTTTCACGTCAAATATTTTCGACGTAGTTTTTGTATGGTCCTCTCATGTATTTTCTGCTAAAATAATTGTAATGGGGAAACTCGAAATTATTTTGAAAATTTTGTAGATTAAGCTTCGGGATGCTCGAATTGGCCAGAGCTGAATATGACAGGCCAGGTCAGGTCAGGTTCGTTTGTATTTTACGGGTGAATTATGTCCCTTGTTGTGTTAGGTCGTCTCGTCATGATCTTCATCACTAGTACACGGACGACACGGGCTCAAGGCGTGGATAATGGTTATGTTATGTTTACTCGGCCTGAGTGTCAGTCAGTTCATCTTTTAGATGAAGTTGAAGTTTATTGGTCGTCGTCTCTCCTATAGTTTGTACATTGCCAAAGCACTTTAACTCTCGGACTAAATAAGACTTGACAAGACATGTTTAATGTTGCTCTCTGACACTCAACCATAAGTAGAAAATGTTAATGTAATGTAATGTAAAGTAAATGTAATGACTAAAGTAATCTTTAGCTTTACTTTACTTAAGGTCTTTGGAATCCTCTGTCTCTATACTATTAGAGATCGTATTTAAACGTAACCAGTACGTACGTGTACTTCGTATACATATTTGTGTATTATGTTTTGTAGTTAGGAGTCAACTCTTCTGGATTGGATTAAACCCACCTTACCTGTCTGTCATTTTCAAGTCTTTGACTATATTCAGTGTGACACGATAGAGATACTGAATGTTGGAGTCTATTGAGTCTGAATTCTATCATTTTTGAATACAGAGTACCAAGTTTAGAATAAATATCTGTCAGCATTTCGAGTTTAGGAGGGGTAGAGGTGGGAGTCTAATGTTAATTAATTGTTGTATGTCCTTAGAATGACTTTGTCGGATTCTGTGAGGTCAACATTTACGGCAATATATTTCGTGTGAGAATTCATTGCTATTGTTTTGCATTAATTGCATACTTTATTGTACTATTTCATTTGTGTTTTCCCGAAGTATCGATGATTGTTTTACATCCCGTGTGTTATACCTCATAGAATTTAGGCCGGAGTGTGATTTTATCAGCACTGTTCTTTGCATCCGTATTTTTCTATGGAATCTCTTTGACTTTTTGGGGTTTCTATTCCGGTTTTTGGAACAATCGATTAAAATGCTAACGAGGAGTTGTGAAGTAAAATAATGTTGGGACGAAGGAAAGCGGTTTCCATCCGTATCTTCAAAGGACTTTGAAACAACGCCCGAAAACAGTCCCTTTACCTCACATCAGTGAAATCTAAGGTAGGCGTACGTAGGGTTTGGAATCCTTCGTAATGTTGTAGAAAAGTTCTTTTAGTAAACCTCTGGTCTGCCATCCTATCCTATCTTAGGAACAGTCATTTCTATTATAGCTCCTCGTAAAATAAAGTGAATCCTGATCGAATGAATCGGAATCTCCAAGAGTAAGAAAACGTTACTGTTTTCGTATCGTTTGACTTGAGCCCCACGCGTAATGTCCATTGACGGCAGGCAGCGGCACAGTTTGAATTTTCCTTTATGGTGTGTTGTTGATCTTCTCTTGAGGGAGATAAGGTAAAAGCTATTGCTCAACGAAACGTAGGATTGCATTCGATGTTACTGTTACTTCTTCAAAATAGAAACAGCAAAAATACTCAACTAAACACTTTGAAAGAATCCCATTGGCACAGATTTGATGCACAGAGACGAATAAAAAAAAACAGAAGCCAAGATAGTCCAGAATTGTGCAATAAGAAAAGAACGATGTTAAGGAACGCCGGTAAAATTGAATAAACGTTACGATACGTTTTGAGTATGTAATAAGGAAATATTCTATAGCCTGAAATCACATTACATCGATAGTGAGAATTTTTTGCAAGCAATAAGAATTTGACTCAAGAAAAAATCAGTTGATTTTATTTACTCCTTGCAAACTTAAAGTGTGTATTTTATGCATGTTATGTAGGTGTATACATAATAGTAGTTGATCGGTTGGTTGGCTCTTGGATGTTTTAAACTTTTAACACGGTTGCATGGTTTAGTAAACATGAGACTACTCACTTTTCCCTCAAAAAAAGGTTAGTCAGTTTGACAATTTATTCAGTAGTAGTTACAAAAGTTTACCTTGTGGATATAAAAAAAAAAGAAGACAATCTAGTTTTCTATTCTATTCTATGTATATATTGTATTAGAATTCTGTGTATTCTATGGGAAGGTTCACGTACGTCTGTTGTGGACTTGTGGCTGTTTTGTGTATAGTTTGAATTTTTGTGTTATCGGAGAGTCTGCCTGGTAGCCCTCTGCTAGCTAGCTAAGGTTTGCGATGAAAATGTTGATGTGTTTGCTAATGTGTGTGTGACGTGTTGGTTAGGCCGTGGAAAAGAGGAAATACGGCCTGATGAATTTATACTTTAGTATTCACGAAACGATTTGGTAGTTCTTTCTCTATCTATCTTATTTCCCTTTGGTCTGGTCTATCCATCTTTTCTAGCCCTAGCTCTTTTGTTTGTGAACACAACCACACCGCCAAGCCAAGCCAAGTCAACCCAGTCCATCCATGCCAGAGGAAAATGGCTATGGCTATGGTGGATTGATTTCGATTTATTTAGTTAGCGATAAGTGTTGTTTTCTGCCATGCCTTAATAGAGTGTACATATGTAATGGATGTACGCGTATAATGGAATATTTTGCAAGGGAAGTATTTGTAGACAGACAGGACAGGAAGAAGTATAGTTAGTAGGGACTACTACGTATAATCTAATCTCCCCATGGGGTTTTACTGTACACTAGGGCTTTGAAAATATTCGGATAATTTGGGATTCCAAGACTAGGACTACTGTGTGGCTGACTGGTGACTGGTTTGGCTCAGATTTAAAGATTTCCAACTGAATTTGATGATTTTCTAAACATGTACTCAATTTTTTGGCAAAACCTAGGTCTATGAAGTCAGGCATTTTTCAAAGAGGAACTTACCAAAATGTGTTGCGTTCTGGGCTTTGAGATGGCCAGTCAGTTGTTCTGGAATAATTTAAAACTGTTTTCACTATAGTAGCCAATTGTGGCCCAATTCTGGTACAGTCCTTGAAAAAAGATGTTTAATGTACTTAAAATTAAACCCCTCCCAAAACTTAATCCCCTAGATTCCATGATAAACTCGTTGAAATTTTTACCACTTACTTTGCCAGACATGAAATGTTTGAACTATTTGATTCAGTTTGTTCACTTCATCCAGAAAAAGTATTTTTCTTTTTTTTTTACTCCCGGTTTTCCCCGGAATCGAAATCCTCAGGAATGCTTTACAACTACAACTCCTGCTCCTAGTCCTACTCTACCCTTCCCGAGAATCTTACGACGTAGTAAATTGTAATTCTTAAGGAGAAAAATCTTGGTAGTTCGTAAATTAGGGTTTGAAACTATCAACATTACTACAGGGAGAATAAGTGAGCTAAATCCTTGTTGCTACATACCAAGAGAAATGTAAACGATAATTTAAGCGGAGCCAAGTGTCAGAAGTCAGGTCTTTTCTAGGAGTATGTGAATGTGACTACACGATTGCATCCATGGCGATGGCACTCGTGGTGTGGTGTTTCGAAAACCCATGGTGTAGATAGAAAATTTCATTGCACTACAAATTCGCCTGAAAATGTATATTACACTATTGTTAGGGTACAAGGACATCTGGGGTGAAGAGAATACTATGGACCACCCTGTATAATTACGTTTTCCTAGAGTGAATATGTGGATTCCGTACTTCTACGTTATTCGGCGTATCTTCAACGGTGCGTATCCTTCCGGACATAGGGCAGTTAGAGCAGTCAAAGGTGGATTGGATTAAATGGACTATTTTTTGGAGTAGAGGAAGTGTATCTTGTAAGCTTTTTTTTTCTGGATGAAATGGTAGTGGTAATTCAAAAGGCCGGGGCCGCCGGTCGGACGCGGACGGAGATGGCTCAGATCTTTCATTGTCTGAGCTGAAATGGAGTTTTATATCTATCCTATCTAGATCACTCAGTATTTTTTTTTCTAGTAACCCCCGCCTTCATTCTGGGGAGCTTTTGTAGTCAGATGATGATGATAGGAATGGCTCAAAATTGTGGCAGCATTGTATTAGAACTCAGGCCGACTCAGGTTCACGCGTTTGTCCAGGGAATCGCTGCTATGATATGACCAAATGCAAAAAATAGAGTTTGATATAACTCGTTTTTTTTGTTCGTTCGAACGTTCGTATTTTTTTTTGGAAGTCTTTTTCACAATTCCAATCCATTCTATCCATCCATTGGATTGCGATTGGAAGCAGGACATACTCCACATACATACATACACACATGGGTTTGACCGCCTGTGTGTGACGTGCGGCTTATCTTGGTTGCTTTTTTTTCCATAACGATGATTTCGATAGCATTCACTACTACTACTGTCCTCATCGATTTATTACATAGCTCTTGAGTGGTGGTGGACATGAGAGAGGCAATAGCCAAAGCAAAACCAGGACATGCACTTTTCTCTGTCAAAACTTTGTATTTATCTAAAAATATTATGTTTCCGTTTTCCTCTTACTAGGAAATAATGGTCCGGCGACAGCAAGCAGCGGTTTTAGTTTAGCTTGACTGCCTGGTTTTTTGGCCTGGCCCTGATGGACAACACAAAAGTAGATTTTGTATAGCTTAAACTTAGGTTTGGTTTAACAAACTCAGAGTTGTACTCTAGAATTTGGATGCATAATACATTCCTAAATGCTACCTATTGTGAATGGGAAAAAATGTATAGAAAAATCGGACCGAAGAACCCTAGACCTGCCAGATATTACTCTACCGGGAAAAAAAGAAAACAAAGGTACCGCACCAGACACACACTACACACATACACCGTGAGACCTGAATTAGTTTGGAAAATTTTACGGCCGTACCATGAATCCTTGAATGTGGTCATGTCATGTAATGTAATGCTAGGAGGGTATATACTAGAGGTTTGCCTTTTTCCCGTGTACCCCCGTGTTGGTTATCTATTTCCCGGAGAAATCTAAATGTGCAGGGAATGCAATTGACGTCGGATTTTATGTACGTTTCATAAAAGTCGTAAAAATTTGAACTTTTATCTTCCTGAATGGATGGTTCGGGATTTACTACGAGGAGGACGTACGTGGACGACCTAGGGTGTGGGATAGGGTATGGTTCATTCTTCGTGTTCGTATTCCTATCGTACGTACGTTTTTCCTTGTCTATTTTTCCGGGTAACATAGTAGAGTAGAATGGGGCCATCAGAGTGAGTCAGGAATTATCATCATTGTCCTTGGCTGACTGGGTGTTTCTCTAATGTCACTGTTACATGCTGTGTGTGCCTCATCATGGTTTCAAATCAAAAAATCGGATCTGAAAACCCATTTTGGTTCATATGAATGATTCTTAAAGTTCCCATTTTGGTGTGGGATTTTGCCATGGGGCTGTTGTGCTTGTGCCGTTCCGCCCGGCGCCATCCAAAATTGTTTAGGGTGGTCTGGTCGTTTTTTGGTCATCGAATCGAATCGTCGTTATGTCGTTGTCGAATTTTGTAAACGTAACAAAGGATTCATTCACTGGGACTAGGAGTAGGACTATGGACTGGGTCCCCGATCTGGAGTCTAAGACATGAGAGGTAAATACTAAAAGACGGGGGGATTTTTTCGGGAAAGTTTCTTTTTGTAGAAATCCGAACATACCTCTGGCCTTTTTCTCTCTGTTTAGTACGAGAGTCACATACACAGTGTAACATCATCGGGCTTGAGGAAAACAGAAGGGGTTCACAATTCTATAATGTGTGTAGGACGGATGGATAATAGGTTAACGTTAAGGTCTGGGCCTACGTCTCTAGGCCCAATTGACAAGGGAGACTATTCATTTGTAAAAAATTAGTAGTGACCTGAAATGTATGCTTATACAACTTAACATTAATTTTACAATCGAATAATATTCCTTGTGAGTCTGGCCCCGTATATCCTAGTTATTCTAGAAGACTCATTTCGAGTTTTTTTTTTCTCTCTCGACATTAGAGCTTACAAGCTAACATCCGAGGTTTTCGGTTATTATCCAAATGAATGAGAGAGGAACTGACGTGAGGAAGAGATAAGGAAGAAAAGGACTATTATAATGTCAGACCAGGCAAGGAAATAAAATAACATTAACGTTTGTTTGTGAGGAACGACTAGGAGTAGCACTAGGGCTTGGACTGACTGGTTCTCAAGTCTTCATACCTTTTGATAAAAGGTTACTTTTGCGTTTTGCCGTCGATCGTCGAAGGAACAAAACGTGTCCTTAGTTGAGATAATTCAAAAGTTCTAAAATAAATCGTATTTTTTTCCTCTGCCGTTTGCCCTTCTACCCTAATTAGTTAATCATTAGAATATTTTTCTATGGCTTCCTGCACTGCAGGCCAGGGTACGTCGTAAATTCCAGTTTCTAAGCACGCAACGTCATGCAGCCACTGATTTTACCTTAGCTTTATATACCGGGGCTAATATTATGTCTATTTTTTAAATGCCTCTTTGGAACAACCTTTAGAACTAGAACTTAATTTGTGGTATCAGTGTGTACATAGTTCCCTCGGTTCGGTTCGGTTCTTGCTAAGCTTCAGGGGGATATGCTGGACATAAAATCGTCCAGGGTCATTTTGGATTTTATGTGGCCATTTGAACCTCTCATTGGATTGAACATCATTTCATTTCATATCCCTTTGGGGGCAGAAGTGCCAAAAATTTTATTTCTTTTTTTTGTGTGTGGAATTTCGTGAAGCAACCTTCCGAAGAATCATACATACTCACGTTAGAACTAGAACTGGAAGGGAAGTAGAAGAAGGCTATAATTTTAATTGCTGAGAGAGCCGGTAAAATGTATATACGAGCGTAACGTACAGTGTACGTACTTACGTAGTTTGCCCAGATGTCAGGGTATCTCTAAAATAAGTCTTCAGTAGTAGTGAAAAAAAAGGCAACCATACATTCTGCATAACTGCCGGTTCCAAACGTTTATTGCAACTCTAGTGCGGTCGTCATGTTCTAAACACATAGTATATAACGAACATTCATACGTAACACACCTCTGGTTAGTCTTCTTCTTGTCTTGATGTTATGTAAAGATTGGAATGAAAAACCATGGAGAAATACATATACCTATTTTTAATACAATGTAACCTCCTGTGTGGCTTTCAGAAAAACTGAACAAGGTTTAGCTTTAAGAAGAGAATTCTAATTTGGCAACGAGTTTAGAACACACTAACATCTTCCTTATGAAATAAACATACTACTCTGTACTTTACTCTGTACTCCAAGTTCCAGGTTTAGCCAACAAAACGGAACACATTTCATCACCATTCTCTCAATAGAGAGTCATTTTCATAAACAAGTTCTGGAATTTGTAGTTTTGGATTCAGGGAGACGTTTGGCCCGAAAATGACTCTAATTCACAATAAATTTAATTTATGACCGATTTTGAATTCAAAATTCGTAGGATTTCTTGGATGTATTTGTATTGGATACATTAAATTGACGATTCTTAGAGTATCCCCGAAATGGGAAGGTGGGATAACTAGTTCACTCAAAATGTAGCGGTATAAAATTTTATCACCGAATTTACATATTTGGAACCTTGGCCAAAAATTTTGAATGTTTTTTTAGATCTGATTTATGTACAACTTGACCAAAATATAAAATATGTATTAATGGTAATAATACTAAGCCGGTCAAATATCACAGCAGTGGAAACGGGCCGCGAATTTATATTCGAATTTAAATGCGTGTCGGCCACGAATTTTATGTGACAGGGATAGGAACATGAGTGCCAAATGTTTTCGGCAAAAGCTTCACATTTACATTGGAATGGAAACACAATCGTCATCATGATGTAACCATAATATGAAGTTAAGCTGTCTTCCTGGGAAAATTTAAATATTCTCAAGTGTTACCCATTCCCATTCGTAATTCCATTCCAACCATGAGCATTTGTAGCTATTGAAAGTGTGTAGAAATGTAGGAAAATCTTCCCCAAAAACCCCGAGTTGGCTCCAAGAATCATCACTTTAGAAGGTAAAGCTTTAGAGTGGGGAAATGTTAGTATTCAAAATCCTAGAAAAGTATATGACGTGACATTAGGACCCATGTAATATCACTAAATGTACAGAATGTGTAGTAGCAGTAATAGTACGTACTAGAATTATAGAAAAGATTGCGTCCTTGTGTTCTCTCCCAGTCTCTCTCTCTATGTTTGCTCTTAGAATGGAACGTGAGGGAAGTCGACACTTTTGGCTTCGGTTGGAATTGCTGTCATGCTTGGAATGAGTTTTTCTACTCTGGGTTGAAAAAAGAAGTCTTTTTGGTGTGATTATCAGTCTCGGCTGGATGACATGTCTCCGCCGTGTCAGTTTGAAGACCTTATGCACTACTGAGTTCACATAGCTAGCTCTGCGTAGAGCTGCTATCCTTTAAGGAAAAATACTGTAAAGGAAGGCTTTTGATAAAGAAGAATATGTCCAATGTGAGCGAATTGAGCGCTTACAGACATACATCGCATCACTTCTTCGTTTGACTAGTGAAATTCTCCTGAAACTGCAAAGTACAACTAGTAGGGTGGAATGAGGAAAAAAAAAGAGCCCTTTCTCAAGAGGTTTTTCTGTTCTAGATCTTGTCAAATGCACCCGCATCATCACCAGCATTTTCTATCTCTCTCTTCTCTCTTCCCAATTTGAGTGACACACGGCTCTCAACATTTCTCACTATGCAGACAATGCCTTTTTCTCCCTTAGTTTCCCGTCTAGTGTCACGTGTATCCACGTTCCTAGTAATCATCACATGAATGAACGAGTGTCCTAGCTATTCTCATCATTCCATAATTCAAAGTCTTACACAACATGGAGAATCCGAATTTTGCACTGTGCACGGTGCCTGACTGGTCTTGACTGTGTATGTATTATGTAATAAAAACACATTACCTTTGAATATTTCCATTTGCATTATGAGACATTGAGTTTGAGGAATATCTGTGAAGATAAGGTTAGACGATATGATCATGATATGGAGAATAGAAGGTAGTACGTACTGTACACCACAGACACCAATAAACCACGACAACCACTACCACTACGATGGAAAAGACAATGATGAGGAGGACGACGACGACGAAGACGAAGACGCCGCCATGTCAGGGTTGGTTAGATTGTGAAGACTCCATTGAGAATATGAGATTGAGGCTTTATTTCTACTCTTTGAGTCTTTTCTTTTCGCCTCCTGCATCCACATTGAGGACAATGGGATTCGGTCGTTTCGTTTCGAAAGAGACGAAAGATTTCATTTTATTCTCTCCCATCTCGTTCAAAGATTTGAGTCTTCTGCTAGCTTTCTAGCACTAGAAAGATATCAGAATCCTAGTAGTACGTCCATACGACAACTACTACCTCCAGCGAGTGTCTGCATTTCCTATCCTGTGCCTGTCTCTGTGTCTCTTCTCTTCATCAATTTAAGTAGACCACCTATAAAAATCAATGAGAATAGCTTCCCAGTAGTCGTAGCTTGTGAAGAAAGAGAGAAAAAAGAAAAAAAAATCTGGCCAAAAGAGTTAGAATCGGAGATGTTCTAATGGGTTTCACCGAAAGGGATTTCCCCATGTGAAATCGACAGACAAAGGCTATGATCGGTAACGGGGGTGATTGGAGGGTTTTACGAGAAAGTGAGATTGGTTGCAAAGTAGGAGATTGTCCTTGCAATTTATGGAGAAAATGTGTGTATGTAGGAGTTTTATGGTTTGAGGTGTGTGTGGTTAAATGAGACTAGTTTTATTTTGTAGTCACTACAATACAATACAATACAATACAATGTGATACAATTTGATAGCAATTCTAAGGTGTCGTGAAAACTATTCGGATTCTTAATGAAGCGGTGTCTTGGTATTGTGCTGAATTTCGTGAGGGTTTTCAATCCAATCTCTCAGAGTATTTGTACGTGGAGATTGGAGATATTTGACCAAGTTTTACCATTTACCGTCAATGTCAATTAATGTTGTGTATTTTTACGAGAGAACATAATGATTATTTCTTTGCTTTGTTCTGAAAGGTATGTGGAGAAGAATGAAAGAAAAGAAGTTTAAGAGTATTAGTACTGTATAAGTAAAGAGGTAAAAGATTTTTTGAGAAGATCAGATGGGACGAATGGTGTACCCAAACGTAACAACAACCAAAAGGGTCGGTTCGGTCGGTTGGTTAGTTTAACACATACACAAAGATCAGAAAAGTTTAACACATCACACTACTACTACTAGAGTTTAAGTTTCACTTGAGATGAGGCAAGTTTTTTTTTAAAGGGGTAGTCGCAGTCAAGTCAGTCAGACCTGAGAATATAACAACTAAACTTAAACTAAACTGCGTGAATGACTACATGGAAACATTTTGTGATTCACTCAGGCAGTGGTGTCGGTTCAAGAACTTTTTATACTATGT
Source organism: Protaphorura tricampata (assembly GCA_034698835.1). Taxonomy (NCBI): domain Eukaryota; kingdom Metazoa; phylum Arthropoda; class Collembola; order Poduromorpha; family Onychiuridae; genus Protaphorura; species Protaphorura tricampata. The sequence continues at coordinate 10,902 of JAQGCB010001896.1, forward strand.
ACAATGTACGTTACGTATGTATTCATTAAGAGACGAATAGAGGGATGTCGTCATGTCAAAACTACTCCAAAAGTTGACTTTACTTACTTTACATTTGTATTACCTTTGGAGATTTTTTTTTGCCTTTTATCAAAGATGTACTTCTATTTCTATTCATAAAGGCCATGGCCATGATGGCCAGGCTGTGCGGCTACGGCGAGTTAACTAAAACCTTTCTTGATCAGAATGGACAACCAGAACATGAACAAATATGATGCTTATTTTATTTTGAAAAATGGACCATCTCTGATTCATTTTGAAAAAAAAGAGCTAGTAAGACGGTACGTGTACGTGTACGTATGGGTATGGAAGGGAGGGGTTAGATTTAGACAGACAAGCAAAGGATAATAAAGTTCATTCCATCCATCGACTTCTACTCTTTTTTCTCTCATCAAAGAATTTATAACCGAAGAAGACCATGAAGTCAGTCAGGACAGGACTTGAGGAGAGTTAAATTTCAAGAAGAAAAAATTGGTGGCTCATTTTTTTTTCTTCTACTTGTTCAAAAAAATGTTTTATGGTTTATACTCTTGTAGTAAGTTGATAGTAGAGTGTGGGGTCGGTTTCATAATACTACTACTACTAGTACATATGTTGTACTACTACCATATGCAAGCACGACGACTAGGCCAGGCCAGGAACCAAATACTAGAACTGAACTAAGTCTTAAGAATTTTTTGGAACAAACAGACGTTTCCTTCAAGCCTTTTTTTTCCTTGAGCATGTGAGTGACAGTGTAGCAGTATTTATGATGTGTTTATAAAATCTTCTTTTCCTCTCACAGCAATGCATACAAAACGCACTCATGCCGTGCCGTTGCCGGTGCCGTAGTGGCATTTGCTTTACAACATGTATAAAAAGATAAACTTTTTGGAAGGAAGAAGAAGTAGAAGAGAAAAAAGTGGTGCATTGCATAATGTAGAATATTTTTTTTGAAAGAAACACGCACCGGAGTGTTAGTTTACGGGTTTTTGGTGCGTTCATCTTTCGCCACCCTATGAGGTCTGTGTCTGTTTGCCATGAGAGAGAATTCCACAGGATTTTTACCTCAATTAATTTTTGCCATTCCACTGCGGTAGTGAAGATTGAAGAATCTAGGCCTGGCCTGGGCAATGTTAATGTTATGACGACTATTCCAGTCTCACTGATTTTTTTTTGTGTTCTTCTATGTCGGTGGTGTTATTGCTGCACTTTTATGGTTTTTTTGCACCTTGGTGCTGGTGCAGTAGTGGATGGAGGATGGAGTAAAGAGTAGTACCATCCGTATGGCACTTTGAGATAAGTCATAGGAATGAATTTAATGCTCTCAAAGGGGGACCAAATGTTTGATGCTTCTTTTTCCTCTGTCTGCTTTTACACTCAATGACGATGTTTTTCTAAGCTAGGATAGGATAGGATAGGATTCTAGACTACTAGATTTGCTTAGTTATCCTAGAAAACCATTGGGAGTAGTTGTGCATGGTACTTTGGACGGTACGTACGGGCAAGCTTAAAAATTCACTTGGCGAAAAAGTAGTCGGGTAGTAGAGAGTGAGTGTGTGTAGTCATCCGATCCGATTTAACGATTCTGCTCGGCCAAACACAAATTACCTGCAATTTTAGTAAAACCTGAACTTTTAGCTTTTCCTGCCAAAAAACGAAAAACTCACAATTCAACACAGGGACTTCGGGATGGGTCGTTCGTAATGTAATGTATGAAATGTAATGCAAAGCAATGACTCTTGCGAACGATACTGGAAGTAATGAACCCTGAGCTAGCGAGGTAGAAGTGAATCTAGATTCTAGAATCTAGCCAGCTAGGCTAGCTAGCTTTTTACTATTCGAATCGTTCAGACTTACCAACGGGCAGGCAAGGCAGGCAGTACTTTAAATGCGAATCCGGATACACATTGCATGTGGGTGAAAGATAGACAGATAGGTAGAAAATGGAAACGTCGCAGTTTACCACCACCACTGGCTATGCATACTCTAATACTACTCGTAC
>JAQGCB010001897.1:0-12922 GCA_034698835.1 Protaphorura tricampata
ATCTTTTATGTTCAAAATTGAACGTAACTTAGGTTAGAGAGATACCTTGAGATAATTTGTGCAGTTTTTTTTTTAATTCTGAAGATAATTTTTGACCTTCATCTGTAAACTCACATAAATACTATTAGTTTCTATAGTGTTTTATAGTTAGTTTTTTTTAATCCGGATTTTTCTCCGGGACTCCTGTTTGAGTGGCATTTGCATTTTATTTTTCAATAGAGAATCACAAATCCGAATAGACAAAATTGTTAATAGTCTCAGCATTAAGATTTTTTTTGTAGGTGATGTGTGATTACACCACTCTATCCGCTAGTCAATTCGACTGTCTCTTTCCCCAAACCTGGTAAGGTCAAATTTTGAATTGAATATTCTCCTTGTTACTGATAAACCGTGGAATTGACATGTGTCTCTTTGGTTGTTATAGAACTGACGCAAATAGAACTAACCTGTAGTACATTTGATTCAAGTGGTAGTTGTAACATTATAACAACCACTACTGGCTACTGGCCACTAACTACTACATTACTATTGATACTTGACACCATACAGCGTACAAGAGTATACTCCATGCTGTAATACAAAAAAAATCCTACGTAAGTAGGTTAGGTCGATTTGTTGGTTCCCAAAGGAATGGTCAAATCCAAATTCATATAAATAGTCAATGCAGTCCAAGTCAGAAGGTTATACTTTCAGCAGTCGCTCACAAAGGACTAGGACTTGCATTGCAATATTAACTGACACCAAAAACACAACAACTTTCTAGAATAATTTCAAGGGAGTTTACGTTATAAAAATAAATAAAGAGACCCCCACGAGTTACGAGTCTTCCCACACTCTGCCTGCACTGCACTTTCCATTTTTATTTTGTAACCAAAAGTTAAACAATTTGTTTTCTTGTCAGTCAGTTTAGTTGTGTCTGAACCTTTGAGACGAAATCACACGCACAAGCAAGTACAAGCACAAGCAAGCTCAATCATGTTGGACAAAAATATTGTAAGACTACAGAAAAATTTAGAACATCATGGTCAAGCCCATTTATTGGACCATTGGGAGAATTTGACTACAGCTGAACAATCAGAACTTTATAGTGAAGTCTCTGTCCTTAATTTTGATGAACTCATTGGGTTTTTTGATCGTGCCACTGGGAAATCAGGTGATTCTGAAGATTCAACAGCAAAATTAGATGATCGTGTTGAACCCGTCCCCCCAGAAATCTTTGGATCCATTTCTCAAACAGATTCTGAGAAACTTAAGAACTATGAAAATGTTGGGCTTGAGAAAATTGCTGGAGGGAAAGTGGCTGTTTTACTTTTGGGTGGAGGTCAAGGGTCACGCCTTGGAGTTTCTTACCCCAAAGGTATGTATGATGTTGGACTTCCTTCCGGAAAAACTTTGTATCAACTTCAAGCTGAAGGTCTCCGTGGGGTTGAAGCTTTGGCCCAGAAGACCATGGGAGGAGCAGTCAATCAAGGTGGGGAGGCTAATATTCCATGGTACATCATGACGAGTGAGTCCACCAAGAAACCCACTGAAGATTTCTTTGCTGAACATTCATATTTTGGATTGAACAAAGACAATGTGGTTGTTTTTGAACAAGGAATGCTTCCAGCATTTTCTTATGATGGGAAAATGTTGTTGGAGACAAAATCTAAGATTTCAAAGGCACCGGACGGCAATGGAGGGTTATACCGGGCCCTCCGTCAAAAACGTATCTTGGAAGACATGGAGCGTCGTGGGATTGAATTTGTCCATGTTTATTGCGTTGATAATATTTTGGTCAAAATGGCAGACCCTGTCTTCATCGGCTATTGCATTGGACAAGGGGCTGACTGTGGAGCTAAAGTTGTGGAGAAAGTGATCCCGACCGAATCCGTTGGCGTTGTTTGCAAAGTAGATGAAAAATATCAAGTGGTTGAATATTCTGAAATTACATTGAAGACGGCTGAGCGACGAAATCCAGACGGAAGATTGACATTCAGTGCTGGAAGCATTTGCAATCATTTCTTCACCGTTGAATTCCTTTCAAAAGTTGTGAGAACAGAAGAAGCCACACTCAAACATCATGTGGCTGAGAAGAAAATTGCTTATGTCAACAGCAGGGGTGAACTCATCAAACCAGACAAACCGAATGGAATCAAATTAGAAAAATTTGTATTTGATGTTTTTCAATTTGCTGAGAAATTTGCGGTCTGGGAAGTTTTGAGAGATGATGAGTTCAGTCCATTGAAAAATGCTGATGGAGCTGCGAAGGATACCCCGAAAACTGCCCGAGAAGCATTGTTCTCTTTGCACAGACGACAAATTCTTGCAGCTGGTGGTAACTTTGTTGACATGGCTGGAAATAAAATCCCAAGTACTCCGAATATCCTGGAATTGGAGCCCAACAACAATGAAATTTTGGTCAAATCTAGCCCTCTGGTGGTTGAAATCTCCCCCCTTGTTTCTTACAATGGAGCTGGATTAGAGGCTTGGGCTAAATCCACAGATTTCACAACCCCTGTTGCCTTTTTTGCCCCAGAAGAAACTAATTTACTCACAAAATCCGCAGCTCAATCCGTCACAGTTCACACAATCAAGAGTCAACTCTAAATTAGTAATTAGTAATTAGCATGTATGGTAAAATTTTAATTATCTTTTTTTTTGTATTCCTATACCATAATTGCATTTGCATGCAGTAAAGTAAGGCTGCTGGCAGCACTTCGTACCTACGTATACATACATATTTCTACAACAATGATGCAATGTCTAGGTTAAGTACTTTTTAATATACAAGGGAACTGAACTAATTTTAATTTTTTTTAATGCAACAACAACAACAACGACTCAAGTGAAGATAATTCATTTTTTTTAAATACTAAAATACAATACAATCTTAATGCAGCCTGAAAAATGTATGTGAATGAATAAACATATTTTTGGACTTGATACATTGTCTTGGAGTTTATGAGTTCATTTATTTGAAGGTCAGAGAGTTAATTATCGGTTATGGTCGGTCAAGGCGGGCGTGGTAGTCACAAGATTAGGTTCTACGCTGATATCAGGTCATCGCACACGTGTTACTAGAAATTTTCCTAAGAGGCTCGGTTGAGGGATAGTACGGTCAAAGACTTCTGAATTTAGCATGGAATAAGTTATGTATGTTCCTGTCAAGAGGTCATTTCATTATGTAGTCAATCACTTAACCAGTTCGATCTATTTCCAAGCTAGGTTTAGTCAGTCCGTCGTAGTAACATAGTAGTAGAGGTTAAAGTTGCCCTTGCCACCTCGCTATGTAGACACTTGTACTGCTGCAGTTGTATATGGTGAAACTTGTCGTAGAAAATTAGGAAGAGATTTGCATTAATGTACGAAATCAAAGAATGTGAGGCAAGTCATTGAAAGGAAATTCTTGTAGTCCTGTCAGGAAGCTTGGAATTAAAACTGAAGGTTGTACAAATCAGCCATCAGTCTCAGATTTTCAGAGATCAAAATTACATGCCCACTTTTTAGAATAAATCGTACTGGACTTTGTTTCTACTTCGTCAGCGTTATCTTCATCAGCCCATTTCTTGAGTTCGTATTGGTGAGGCATTGCTCTGCCTCTGAGTCAGGACATGTATACTTTTTACGGGAATTGATTTGCTGGAAGTAGTAGTAGTAGATAGTATGGCAAGGCGGGTCCAGAATAGGTCATCAGTCCATATAGCATTCAGCTAAAACAGTTTCCGTAAAAATGACTCTGCTCAGGTGACAAGTGACAAGTGACTGACAGGGTTAACAAAGTACGAATGCAAAAAGCGTAAGAAATTCCAAATTGATAACCTCCATAATCTTTAGTGTCAGAATTTACAGAAACTATTCATACGAAATGAGTAAAATTCCTGGGTTCGGCTGAATCGGGACTTTCATTTTATTTGAATTGATGATGTGTTAATTTAACATTTTCTTGTACATTTTTTTGGTACATTTTCTTACATCATGCACCGCGAATTTGACACCTGAACTTAGATAAATCTGTAATCATAGTATTCAATTCAGTAGTCTAGTCAGAGAGGCGCCGGGGCGCCTGATTAGAGTCGTTTGCACTTAATAACGGGTGACACTGACACTTCACGTTCTCACTGAAATATTAGTACAGGGTGAGTCATAAATCTTTCACTCTCTACGCCCTGACCCCTGGAGTCAGTCAAGTATAGTATAACTACTATAATGGATTCATTGACTGCTCAAAGTTGAATAAATCTTAAACAAGAAGTCCAGAAGTCCTGGAGAACCAGAAACCCGCAATTCAAGGGCAAGCCTAAAATATCAAGGACAAAATCTGGCGCGTTATGCTGCGCAGTAATTTTTTAATAAAAAAAAAGGTGCACTGGCTATTGGACTTTAAAAAATTCATGACCATTGACCAGTTCACGTGATTTATGCCAAAAACTGCTCTATAAATTTCGTATAAAATTGCCTATGAAATGCAACATAAGAAAAGTGTGAGTTAAAAAGATTATATGAGGCACCCTCAATGTCTATCAGTGCTGACCGGGGCTGACACACCCATTTTGCACACCATTCAAAAAACGTGCATAGTTTTTTCGCGTGAAAATAGTTGGAAGTTTTTTGTCACTAATTGTGATTAGAATTTCTGGGTGAGTCTTGAAAGCTACGCCTTAGGAGAGGCGATTTTGTGGTGCTCACTGCTATTAATAAATCATCCATACTTTTATCTGGAAAACCCCGGAAAGACAGGCAGGCCTGTGAATTTTTGTACCAAAATAAAATACTAAAAAAACCCAAATATTTCAGGATTCCCAGGATTATTTCGGGGCAGGAGAAAAACAAACATACACTTCCTCACTTGTCTTTTTTAAATATTTGTAATAATAACAAAACTGAGTCATCTTGAATGTTTGCATGTATGATTTTTTTTATGTTCACGAGATCAGTGCTAACATGACATGACAGGAACAAATAATATGACATTGAGCCAAACCGGTTAGGGATTTCAACAGACCTACACTAATCTAATGAATTGGCCTCCGAGCGTATTCGTATTATACATATTCCTGGTCGTCCTTATCACTGACTGCCAACAATTTCCTAGTTATTGTATTAATATCCGCCTTCTGCCACTAATTTCCCAACCAAATGCATTGACTAGTTGAATAGATAGATAGCCTTTTGTGTTTGGTCAAGACTTTTCAGCTCAAGTACAGAAATCAGCAGGAATGCTAAATATTAAGTGGTTTCTATTGAAATGGACGGTTCCTAGATTCACACTACAGAACTTTTTTGTACTGATGAGTATTAATAGTAGTTAGAATTGATTTGAGCCTTACATTGCACATTGCTTGTAGGAAATCAGAGTATTTTTTCTTCAATTAATTTTTTTTTGCGAATTAAAGACTGCTTTTACAAGGAGACCACTTCTTGTGTAAAAGGACAAAACCGGAAAAGGCACATGACGAATTTGAGCATAACAGCAGATCTATGAGTCATCTGTCTTGCTAAGGTAGTCAATGATGCCGCTGTTCTGTTTCTGTTTGTTTGTGACCCTGACATTTGGCATTGTATGACTTCAGTTTCTGCCTGATACGCGTTTTACGGGGAAAATGGTTTCCTTGTCACGCTCGGCTACCAATTTTAATTATAGTGCATGAAAAGCTAAAGTAATGTGTATAATATCAAATCATGGTTAAAGTTTTCCCAATGATGAAATTGGTGCCGACCTGGGCAACAAATCAAGGACTTTTAAAGATTACTAAATTTTTAATTTGCTTCCGTAAACAACACAAGGCGAAAGTTCTGGAACTTCCCCTGAATCGAGTACTTGAAAACTTATCCATCAAATTATTTTGTCCATGAAATGTCATCGCCTGGACGTTACGCGTGCTGGGTGTATTTTCTCGTGAAATCTTGCGAAGTTATTTATGTCGTAATATAATCGTCGTTACAGGGTGGACCAATTGAGAAATTGGGAAGGTCTCCAAGGTTACTGCTACTAAATTATCCAACACCGTATTGACCAGCCATCTCTGTGAGATTCGACGACTTGTAAAACTGTTGACCTTCTACAAATTTTAGCGTCATCCAACTCAGTTTGTTAGCTCGTTAACGTAAAATTCTTTTCATGATTCCACTTACAGAGTAGTCCATAACTCAATTTCAACTCCGTCGGTAAATAAACAGGACAGTTTTCAAAGAATACCAATTGTAAGATAGGAAGACACAGGACTTACGACTTACATGGGAAATGAAGAACTTTTAGAATTGAGGTAAAGCGAAGTCAACCCTGGAGAGTCCGAGCCCTGGAGGCGTCTCCCATTTTGCCACATTGGTTGGAATAAAAGTACATGGTGTATCATAACATTTCGATCCTTAATATTCAGTCTGGATTTTGAAATGACTACCACAAATGCTTTAGAACGTCTTTGTGTTACAGAGGTATTTCGGGAGATGATATTTTTTGAAATTACAAAATTGACTACGTATATACGAAGGTTCTCTTTAATCCATTCAATATTTTGGAAAGGAAGTATTGTAAATTATTTAGTACACAGGTGCAAAATCTTTCCGCGGTTAACAGAAGGAATTAGAAATTTATTGAACTCTTTATGCCCAACCGTTAATTACATTATAATTAAGGCTAACAGAATTATTTTCCTTCTTGACGAAAATCACAAGAAAGTGTCTGATCGGATGTTCCCTTATCAGCTTCCGACCTACTGAAACAAATCGCCCCAGCGAATACCCCACCGCCTTCAGCTCTTCTGTAGCAACAGATATGACCTTCTGTGCATCTTCTTATGACCCGACTCCAACGTGATATGTTGTTGTTACAAAACTGACCGCCTGGAGGAATCTGGAGAATCGATGGTCAAATATAATGAGAGTCAAGAATAGAATAAAAATGAAAATTTATTTTCAGGTGCAGACAGTATTTTCGACCGTTTCTGTTTAGTGTGTTACTTGATTTTATTTTTAATAAATCGAATTACCCTTGGTCCCTCTGCTTGTCGTTTCTCTACACGATCTTTTGATGAACTACAATTAATCAACTCAAATGATACGCACAGAAATGTGACGAAAAGTAGAATCTTGAAGGAAAACATGTTAAAAAATGTAGTGCCAAATAATTAGAATCAATCAAATAAAAAAAGCAGCACAAGAAATATACTCTAACAATATTTGTCTACTTTTAATAGAATGAGTATTGGTTTACACCAACTGGCAAATAATGTACTGTTTCCGTCGACAAATATTTGCCGTCGCGGTGAAGAGTCCAGTCATGATTTCATTCGTCTGCGCTTCCGTTTCCAAATATTACCATATATAGTAATTTGTGTGACCTCAACAAAATTAATTTTTTACAGGATGAGCATAATTATAATTAGGTTGTTTAAGACTGAAAATTGAAACAATTCCCACATTCACATGTATGCGATTTATGCTTCATCAGATTTGATGAGAAAGAGTTCAGAATGTGTTTATTTAAATTTTTCTTCCAACATGCTTCTCGATCTCGGCACTGATAAATGCCGATAATTCCGCGTTCTTTTCTTGGAATGTGTCCATATGCACACTAAAAATGTATGAATTAACCTAAAATTCTTGACAGTAAATTGTTTGGAGTTTGGAATGCCGTAATTCCACCTAACCTTCGCTAACCTTCTGAAACTGTCAATTTCCCAGGTTTATTTAATTCTTTCGACTTCCTCATATTCAAAGTCGGTTCGGTTTTGGTTTTGGTAACAAAAGATAATTTTAGTATTCAGTTATTGCCAAGGTTTATATGTGTTATGTACTATTTTCGCTCCGCTTCATGTTCCGTCGCCGAAAATCTCACCCGAAAAGACATACATAGAATAAAATGCTTTTAGTATCCCCAGAGTTAACAATCACACTTGCTGACTTACTAGGAATTACTAGTTAATTAGTCAAAATGACCCATGGCACTAACTGTGAAGCTCTTGCGTATTTGTTTATCTAAAATCAATTTTAGTATTATTTTATCATTTAATTTACAAGTAATTACTTCTCATCCATCCTCAAAAAATTGGACCACATTTTATTGGTCCATTTATTAGTTCAGTTTTAGCACATTCTCTCACAAGTAAATCGAACGTTCTAAAAGTTCATTCGCAAATACATACATTTGCATCTGTTTTAATCGTATGTAGTACACATGTATTTATAGTAAGACTCTTATCCTTTTAATGAAAAGATTGCCCACAATTAAATTTAAAATTAATTGAGATCCTACATTTTTTAACTATACAAATAACGACTGGAATTTCACACTTAGTCTTTTTTCGGACAAACAAGTCTTCAACTTAACTCTGAGTTTAAAACAAATAAAATAAATGCTTAGCAAAAACGCGTCACTTACACGCACAATACATGCATGGATTAAAATGTATTAAATTAAATGTATAGGTCAAACTTAAAATTAAAATTATGATAAAAATTATACTTGGTTATGGTAGTTGAACATTAAAAATTGGCTATACTGTTAGTACACATAAATTTGTTTTAGTTGTTCTCGAGTCTCTAATGAGACTGTGTAAATGTTAAATCTATTTTTCTCAATTTTTTTCTGTCGTAGTCTCTTCCGGAAATTCAGAACGTAGAGGACTCGGTCAGTGAATCCAGTCGTGGTAACTGTTTTACCCGAAGGGGTAGCTCTGGTTAGATTATGATTACTATTTCCAATGCTTCCATTCAGGGATTGGTTGGAATCTGTATAGCCATTTGAAATAGCTCCATTACTCGTGGAATTGTCATTATTATTGGGGAGGGTACTTGGGTCGTCCAAGGGTTCCAGCCCTAAAACCACTGGAAGTCTGAAGGAATGCTTTGGATTATACACAATGGAGTGTCGAAATGTTGTCTCTTGGAATTCAAATGAATTTTCTTCATTTTGACGGGCAATTTCTTTCATGCTTTCGGCTCGTCTCATTCTCCTGCACAAAAATCATAAAAATATGATAATTATTACCACTCAAGCCTAAAATCATTTGAAAATACGCGAATAAATTATGAACTAAATAAATACCTTATTAAAAGTGCAACAATGAGTATGGCACCAATGGCAATAAAAAGTGGGATTAGAAGGGCACAGAGGATGACGGTTGGATCACTTCCCGTGTCAGATTGAGCTGAGCCTGAAAACATACAAATAGAAAGAAAAAAGGAATCAATATTTTTGTTCAACAAGTCAAGGTAAATCGTAACTGATTCTAAGAAAGTAACCCAGACGTTCACGACGCGACCCTTGGGAACTACATAGAAAAGAATGGAAGGAGGGTGAAATGATCCAGGGTCCTTGAACCAGACAGACCTGACTTTTAAATAGAAAAAGCACCTTGACAAAATACGGGATTCTTGTACGAGTAATTTTTTCTGTGCGCGTCAGGTCAAGGTACACTCGGAGTTATGTGTCATACAATGAACAAGAACTTCAACGGAAACGGAATGCCCCATGCTGAAAGACCCTCGTACCCGTTATATTGTAAAACTATGTATACACTTGCAAGAATTTCAAAACTGTATCATGAAAATTGTGCGTCTAAAGTTCATGCTCTCCGAATGACCCTAAAAAATGCATGTATTTATATAATGGCAATATCGAACAACGTTTGGATTTGGTCTTCCTCATACCCGAGAGGATAAATTATGTTATGGTCCGCATTTAGGGAGGTTGTCCAGAAAGACCGGGTTAAAATGTTCCAAATTCACATCAAATAATTTACTGTCAATCAGTGCCCTACGTAAGGATATTTTCACTGAAATAATTTCGAAAATTTAATGGTAATCAGTACACACTGTAAACTGTAACTGTAAGTCCCAGGCACAGATTTCCCTCGAAAAAATAAAAATTTAAGTGGAAATGCACAAGGTTGCACCTATTCAAAAACTCCCATTTCCTATCACAACAATTTTAACCAGGAAGTTATAATTAAGTATTCTTTTATGAAAACACCTGGAGCATATTCATGGTTCATTGGACTGGACTTTGTTCGCAAAAAAATGTTCCTAAACGAGGTCAACTCTTAAACGATTGACCATTTCACTATTGCATTCGCATTCCCATTATGCGTGGTACAATTTTACCGCTCACTCTCCCAGAATAGATTTTTAAACACACAAATGCGCAAAATATGTAAAACTAAACACATTTTCATATTCGTAAACAAATTAAAATATGATTATTGCGAATTTTTCAATTAGCATAACGGCCAGGGCTAGGAGTAGCAGAATAGCAGCCGGACAAATTTGGACAAAACTAGTGAAAATCACCCGGATCTGGTTTACAGTGTAAATAATCACAGTGGTACAGTAACAGAAGGCGTGATCGCCATAATTATATGCAGTAGTTGGGTTTCAAAATAAGTCTGACCATTTAAATTCAAATTCAATTGTATTTGTGACCTTACTTTCTGGTGGAGGGAACAACGACGTTGCTTCTGTTCCTCGGAATGATGACTCTGTTTACAAAAGAAAAAATTATATCAAATTAGAATTTCAAATTCAGTTCGTATGAAATTTTATTGCGTAATAGTATAGGTTTTTAGAATTTAGAAAAATGATTTCATAGCATGTGAATTTTGAACACCATGAATTTCAAATAAAATAGGAATGGCGACACAAAATTTGTACTTACAAAAGTTACGATATTTTCCGAAATAATGTCTCAAACTCAACAATGCATATAAAATATTCTTAGTTTTTTAGTGAATTCTGTTTCAATAATTGTTTTATAATATTTTTGGAGTGGTCAAGGTTTGAACATGCCTGTCGTTAACCTGTCAATAGAGCCGGTCTGTAAAGGTTCTTTTATACAAGAACCCACTCGATACCCAACCTTCTTTTCTTTCCAAATATTACTCATCATATTATTATTATTGTTATGCTATTATTGCGTATTTAGGGCAAACGTACATGTATTGTGTGAAAAGAGGGTGCATCGGTCATTTTCTACAGGGTGGTTCGTCAACATTGACAATTCCCAGAAGACGCGACCTGAGTTTTTCATAAGAAGGGCATACCATTTTCGGAGATTTTTATAGATGAATAGCAATAGGGATTTTATTCGATCAAATTTCCTAAAATTGGGTATACGTATCATGTTTTTCTCAAAACCGAAAGGACGACTGACTGTAAGCAGCAAATTTTAATGAACTACCCTGTACGATATTGTGAACGGTCCAAATTCATACTACATAGTGTAAGAGTAAAGTAAATGAGACTCTGTACTTTGAGATGTCACCTTGTCCATTCTTAATAAATCAAAAGACAGTTGCAGTTGGGTTGGTGCACTGCACATGTTCAAATGTCAATAAATATATACATACATATAATGAACAAGTAAAGTGTATTTTAGATAGAATTTCGATTTGAGAATCACTCGAACTGACCAATTGTCGCCTCGACTCTAATGAGGAGGATTTTAGGAAATTTCCAAAGTTAGAAATGACAATATTTTCTCAAGTCGACCCTCCAATTATAACACACCCAAAATTATGTCTCTTTACATTTTGAAGTTATTTATTGTCAGACTTATGCACCAACTGCCATTATTCGTCTCTGTACAGGGTGACTCATTACATTGCCACCATTTGGGGTAGCGTCTAGACTAAATAGTGTTTCGATTTTTGTAACATCCATATTAGGAAATTTATTCATACTTGTTTGCTTAATAAATTCCGTGCAAAATGTATATCCCATTTATTTTAACTCCCTGAATCGAATAGCAGGTATGTCCTTAAGAACCGCCAAGTATTTAACAGAACTCGAACTAGTTAATTCCAGTTCAAATGGAAACCTTAGAATACTCTGAGATTATAACCTGCATCGCATAATGTTTACAACTTCATCTTTTCCAATTCAACTTGGACTCTTTTGACCGTTGAAAAATTCCAACTCATTTTATTTTTCTTCACACCTGCTGCAACAATAAAATCGATGTTATGAAACTGAATGAACCGAAATGAATGAATGAATGATAAAAATCGAACCCTGCCCTAGCTGTTAGTAAAAATCGACTATACACATTTTACTGATATTAGATTGGCCAAACATCACTGCGTACTTTTTCTGAATGATGAGGAAACAACTGCACCACGCTACGCATGCATGCGAGACGGTAATTAACCTGACCAACAACTGTCCAGTTCTAAAAAATGGTTTCCGCTAACCCATTCTAATTTACATATTTCAAAATTGTAAATTCTCATTTCAAAATTGTAAGTCGATTTTGGTTGGTGATGTTTTGCTATGTGCCCCTTATGTTTAATATGTCCAAAGCCTTCGATTGAGTGCTGTAAATTGTATAAAATCGAGCATTGGAAATTAAATCACAATAATTGTAGTAGTATAGAATCCAATATGATCAGTGGATCTGATCAAAAAATCGTGTCAGGTAGGTTGCTAACTGTTACTACTAAAGGACCGTGAAGTTACACATAGTCCAAAAATGATTTAACTGTTATTGTGAATACTGAACCTATTTTCAGATCCACTCTTGGGGGAAAACCCGTTGAATTTCAGGTTTACTAGCTCAGTTTTAATCTTGAAAGTAATTCGGAATATGAGAACTAAATATACAGATGAAAGTTCACCCCGAATTTCCAAAATAAATTTCAATTTTTCCTTGCAAAACAATTTCAAAATTAAGTATATTTGATTCTAAATAATTTGAAAAAACTACAGATTTGCAAGGGATAACTTTGATTTCAAATTATCCAGTTTTTCTATTCTAGTTTTCTAGAGACTATATTTTATGAAAGTCTAATTTAATATTAAAAGAATTACGTATATGAAGAAATCAACCCAAAATTAATATTATACAATGACGTATGATATGCAAATAAAAATTCACGAACCGAAAGTCTATGTGCAATTGTGCATTGCATTGCCTGACCAAGGCCATTATGATTTTAATGTTTTAATA
>JAQGCB010001898.1:0-12920 GCA_034698835.1 Protaphorura tricampata
TAATTTAACCAAAGTCCCTGAATATTAAAAATAGATTAAACTTTCACAAGCCGACCAAGACCCAGGCAAGGCTGTTTTAATATCCATTAAATGTGGCAGCTGGATTATTAGAAAACAAGTAAAAGCTGTCAGTGGGGGGAACATGGTATAAAAAGTAGTCCAGATGCCATTTTAATATCTGCAAAATTGGAGTGAGAGAGAGAGGAAAAACACTCTTAAAAGAGAGAGAAGACCATCCCATCCGGTTCACTGATTTCAACCCGTCCATAGACGACCCGGAAAAACTTTTTTTTTCAACATGTATACAAACATAAAACTCTTCTTTTTTTTTCTTCTTCCTAACATTCCGTAAATCCTACTCACTCGTTATCGGGTTTATTTACTCTACTCAATGCCAAACTCCACATTCACACACCACAAAATGCTTCTCTCCACGGTACTGGGCAAACTGGGCATTGTGAAGTGATTTATATTTATTACCTTTCTAGGGCTACTATTCTCTCACCAACACATAATATACTACGTACTACAAAAATATGTTGCAGTCAAAGTGTACTGTCTTCTTTTCTTGTCTTGGCTATTAAAAAAAATACATACTTGTATAGACAGTGGGGCAAAATTGACTGTGTTTTTCTGTATGCTGATCCATGCAGAAATAACCTGGTTACTTTTGCCCCACCCTTTAGATCTATTGTAGATATGTGATTAATTATGCAAAAATATGAATTGACCGTAACACACGAAACATATCTGTACATTACATATGGTATGTACAATATGTATGAAGTAATACATAGGTAACAAAAACTGAAGAAAAGAAGTGGAGAACCAAAAACCCCCATTCAAAACCACACTATTCAACCAACTAACCAAGAACCAGAAAAAAAGGACCATTCAAGAACGAAATTGTACATAGTAAATGGAGAAAACAACGTCCTTTTGTGTGGCAGGCAAGGTTCGCATTATTTATGTAGGAAAAAGTGATTTGCGAGTTTGTGTGGTGGCCACCGTGTGGTTTTTAGTTCGACTTCGACTTGTACTTCTTTTTTTTTCACTCTGAAAGACTTTCTTTTTCTAGTATTCTAATGGAAAATAGTTTTTTTCCTTCTTTGGCTTTTCCTGTCCTGTCCTGCTGTAGTGACTTGGCAGCTCTTGACAGGATGTCCCCACAAAGACTTCTCTTAATCCTTCCTCTTCCGGGTATTCAGTGAAAGTCGTTTTTCTTTCTACTTTTCTACCAAACCGTGAGCTTCTTTTTTTTGCTCATTAACAGAAAAAACTTTAGGAATACAGTTGAATGGGTCAAGTGAATCAGCGCGGCACGGAATTGAATGAATGAGATGGAATCTCAGAAAATCGTGTACTTTCTCCGGCGACTTTCACCCAGTTTGATTTACATTGTTTTATAACGTTTTACCGCTTTCACCCGAACGAATCTTAGAAAAGTGAGCTGTAGCGAGATCATGTCATAGTAGCATAGTGTTATGAATCTGCCCCAGAGGTTTTTTTGTGATGGGTTCGATTCCTCGCAGTCTTGTGGATGTGGTGTTCGATAATACGGGGTTTTTCGTAGGGATAACCTGAAATGGATTTTCCATGAAATATATAACCTAGATTGTATGGGTAGAAGTGAATCGGTATTCATGAACCACCCTGTGCATTGAATTAAACTCACATGACGGTTCCATGGTGCAAATCCCATACACCCGCATTGTATATTCTATCGTAGCCTCATACATAATATTATCCAAGATTTACTTTTGAAAGGTTTAGGATTTTGAGGTTGTCAAGCATAATTTACGGTCTGAGGGAATATTGAAGGAAATCCTGTGCTGGTTTTGGGGTTCTGGTGATGAAATGGAGTGAGGTTTTGGTCTATGCGTTGCAATGCATTGCCTTGCGTTGTGCTCACTTTCACTGTATATTGCATTGGTTGGCATACACGTCATAATATTGCCACAACTGGAGAGAGTCCACCTGGAACCACTACTACTACCCTCAATCCTGAGGCAGAATCTGGAATTTTCATAATTTTACTACTACACAGCTCTGATTTCAAATTCATCATGTGGCGGAGAACAAGTAATACGTGCCGGCCGGAAAGGGATACACCATTGGTCTCACAAATTGACAAGGGGCCACAAAAATTACTAGATGTTCCAATGCAGTGATTTCGTTATAAGCCCGGGATTCCTGTGACATACGTTTACGTTAGTATTGAGTACATGGAGTAAAGGGTGGCAAAATTACTTTCCATGTATGTTCATTTCATCAGTCACAACACACACAGATGCTGGGATTTTGAAATGATAGGTTTGCTTGGCATGGAAAATAGATTCTGTGCGTCTACCCTATTCCCCCTCTGCATGCTTTCTCCGTGACTTTCTCTCAGTTTTTACTTTCACGGGTTCTTGCCTTTGGAGTAAAGTAAAAGTGAGAGGATGATTACTATTAGGAACGACGGGCTACCTTTGTGTCTTTAGTCTGTGTCTGTGCTTGTATTTTCACAGTCTCCTACAGTTCAGCCAAGTCTGGATTTATGAGAAAGCACGCATTAAGGAAGAAGGTTATTTGCAGACGTATTTGCATAACTGCGAGAGGTTGAATGGAAAAAAGAAAAACCAAGAGAGACAGGCGTGGAGCTGTTTAACCTATAAAATAAGTAATAGTTGAAAACTAAAAAGAAGTCGCGCGGATCAAGACAAAGTCAGAGAACATACAAGGTTGACAAGGGATTTCCAGTGTATGTTAACTATAGAAATAGAATGTCTGGGACGAGGAAATGATTAAAGTAAACATGTTTCTCATAGCAACCGCACATATGCAATATTCACACATGTACTTAACATTACCGATGCCTGATTTTTCAAGAAATTATTATGGGAAAACGGTACCGACGATTTTCCCCAAAAGTTTGGAAATCCTGGGCCGGAATCTTGTTTACATACTGGCAAATTTTGGATGCCAGATCTCCAGTAGTTCTGTTTCAAATGAGAATTGTAGTTGTGGTATTCGATTTTTTCAGTAATGTGTATAATATGGGAATTGAAACCATAGAATCTCTGGGTTGTCATTCCATTTCGTACGGGATTCCGTATGTGGCAAGTAGAATATACATTATGCTATGTATAATAGGTGCAAAAACGCCGTTCCTTATGACAATTTGTATGACAATATGACAATTGTCGTATTGACTATTTGCTTCTATGTTTTATGTTAGTTCAATCGAATTGAATGATTATGCTTCCTGATATCTTGATTTGAACGGAAGTGTTCGCTCCATTGAATTTAGTCTGTTGGATCTTTGAATCACGTGCGCTTCATACCATCCGGGTATATGTCCATCCAAATATATTCTTTCAGCTTTACGGTATGCCCTTCGACATTGGGAATATTGTTTTGGGGTGATCTATTATAGTCTCTACGTAATAATACATGCTATTTAGCATGTGTCTCCTAGGAAGCACACTTAATCGTACGAGAAAACCGTTCCCTTGACAATTGTCAGTATTGATTATTTGCTTCCATGATTTCTTGTGTTCGACTGGATTTAATACTTGTGATTCCAGGGGTATTGATTGGAAGGGTGTTGTTCGGTACATTTTACAGGGTTAGTGTTCGCTTAGCGTTTTCCTTTATACTTCTTGGTGTAGCCTATCTCTTCATCCCGAGATTTTTCTTAAATTATTGCTTCCATATTCTATTGAGACTGGCCATATCATTCATCTGTGCTTTGCCGAAAGTTCATTTAAAAGCTTTTGTTCATAGCGTTCTGTCAAATATGTACAAAATGCTTTAGAGTATGCCCATTTATACGTGCGCTATCCGGATATGGGCGGAACGAGTGCTCTAATAATGATGCTAACATATCATGCATTGCACCCAAAAACGCAACCGAAACGCGTGACATACGGACAGACGGACATAGGGATCGCAATAAGTCGTTTACGTAGTATACTACTCGTCGCACGACTTAATAATAGATGAAAGAGTCTCAAAGCTCTCATTTCATTTCGGCTACAGGACAAAGACAACTTTGGCTTTTGTGTATATGTGCAAGTCATCTCAAGTCTTAAAATTAAAGAAAGAAGCCAAGAATTTAAAAAGATACAAGACACTGTGTCAAAAACTGAATGATTTAACAAAATTTTTTTCTAAATCAGTCAGTTTGTACCATATTAGGATGTACAACTTAGCTTTTGCCCGTTTGTCAGGGTACGGGCTCGATTTTGTTTAGATTTTAGCTGCCATGTCTGCAACATAAAGAAATTCGATGCGAACATTGCGTTGTGTATTTGCTTGGTTGGAAGATCTAAGATTCCTCGTGAAGCCATGACCGTAGCACATTGGCCGTTTGGTGAGTTAGGTCTGGTTTTGTTTGGAAGATGAAACCAACCCGGGTGTTATTCCAAAACCCGAAAAGAATACGAACGTATTTGTATAGAGGGAAATGAGAATCGAACCGATGAAAATAGAACGAGAAAGACTAGAGAACGTTTCTAATTTGTTTACAAGATCATTACACCAGATTTTTACCACAATTTCTCCTCGTAATATTCTCACTTTGTGCAAATAAAGAGAAGTTTTTGGGGATAAAAGTGTTCTTTGTGGTAGTAGGAAAGTTATACATACTATGCAAAGGCAAACGTACGTATTTCCACGGGGGAATTGCCTAATGATCTCTATTCTCTTCTCTTAACTTTCGTTGGAATAAAAGTTCTCCAAGAAATGAATAGGCGGAATGGAGTGGAATGTCCTTAGTTTCCAGCACTTTGAATTTTAAATTTTTGAGACTAAAATTGTCAAACGCAATGAAACAATGTCATTGCAATTATTTCCATTATTGAAACTGACAAGAGAGACTCAAAATAGTCTCCCTATTTCTGTGATATTCAAATTGGTAGTGGGCACGAATAAATTATCAAAACATTCCAAACATTTCATTACACATTTTGTTTCTGTACGAACTACTCGTACTTACCTTACAAATCATAAATCCCACGGTAAAAAATATTAGACTCGCACTCAAGGACAACTCAATTCTATCGAACCCTACCTAAAAGTTCCATTCAACCGAATTCAATTTAATCCAAAAACCGTCAGCGTCTTGCTAATGCACACTTCAAAATTAAATTTCGTTTTGCACTCACTTTTCGCTGCAGTACTTGGATGGATAAAGAATTGTACAAACTACATGTACGTACAAGTACATACGCTAGTTGCCGTGGTTCTTCGAAGTACGTACACCTGTTTCTATTTGGCGTGAGCGGAACCTTACATCACTTAACCCGAATCCCAATAGGCTGTGGATCACAAGGGACAGATTTCGAATGTAAAATGTCTACTGACACCAGAAATTACTCGAAATTGTACATTAATTTGAACAAATTCCGCCAATGGATTTGTGGAACCTCAACTTGTTGAATCCTACAAAGTTTTATACGCCTAATTTGTATGGCGTCGAATTATTTTCGAGCATACACGACAAAAACAAAATGTCCTGTCCTATACTTTTTGTCCCTTGTGAGAACGACGTGTCTCTGATTTTGCTAGAAGGAATTGAATTCGAACAAATTCGGTGCTCAGTGAACCTTGAAAATCCACGTACAACGTTCTCCCGTCCTCGACGTATAAGTACAAGTATGTAACAAATGTGTACTTATACTTACTACGATTGGTTGGGTTTTGGAAGTGGACCTAAAATAGAGTTAACTTGACTAAAGTTCAACTCTTAAAATCATTGAACGCAGAGCAGAGAGTACGAACATTCGGAACAAGGTACAACAGTACAAAAGTAGTAATGGCTTTACATTATTTATCATCCATGATTGAGTGAAAACTAGAGAGGGTCTGTAATTTTGCAATCTAAACATTAGACTAATGCATACGTTACGTACGTACGTACGTAAGCTTTACTTCAAAATGTAAACAGAAGGTCCTTCAACGCACCATGCACTCTAATCATTCAATTCTATGGTCACCACATATTTCCAAAACAAATAATGTGTATGCAAAATATAAGTTGGCATTTCGCATTCGCATAAAATTAATATGTAATTGTGTATTGAGTAAATTCATGAATGCTCATTTGCACTCCACGTTGAATTTTGTAGCAAAACCGTACCTGGTTGATCTTTTAGCTTGCATATTTGAGTGAATCGACTTATTGACAAGAACACTACCATAAGCAAAGGAAAAGGAAGGATTCCCGCTATAAATTAACATTGGTACATTAAAAGGTGAATCAAGCCAAAAACGTAGGTATACCTGCTGTGTTGTGGTTAAAGTAAAGTAGGACATGGAATTCGGTAACGTTAAAACCCCCCGGGATGCCTGACATTGACGTGAACTTAATGGAATGTTTTTTCAAGCTAAGCGAACATTCCATGTATTTGTTTGTGCTTTCTCCGTGTAGTTTGTAGGCTTTTGTTTGTGTTGTATTTATGTACGTACCATTCAAATGTCAGACCTCAATGCACTCCACAAAAACCACAATGAACAACACAGACAAGCTCAAATTCCTAAAACGTTCAGCTAAACGAATACCTATCTGAAAATCCAGAGAACAGTATTTATTTATTGGAAATCCTTTATCATTCTACGTCCCATCCGACCCGCACCTTGTGTCAAATTAGCAAACTTTTCGAGTTTTCCAATATAAGTAATTAGAGGAATTCCAGAAATGCGTATAAGAAATGCACTCCTAAATTAGCATTCGAAAAAATGGCTGTCGCAGCATAGTGGAAAGGGTTGGCATGTCATACATTTGCAAATTTCTTGTGGAGAATGGCATTGTTTTTTTTGCACGGACGACTAATCATACCTTACCCTAAAATACCTGACAGAGGCCATAGTTCATTAGTAAATTGGTACGGTAAGGTTAGGTTACCTTTAAAAGTAATCTACTTACTAATTCTAGTAAGAACGTTGCATTGTAAGCAAACGCCAGTTCACGTTCCTCGTGACTTGTGACTGATAGGATGGGACAGTTGCCCAGAAGATAAATAATTCCATGGTTCATTTATCCCTTATTCCTAGAATAGTTCCACCCACGGGTTGAGTTAAGACAGTGCTGGTCTGGTATCCTATAGACTGGGCCGGCAGGTCTGCTCTGCTGCTCAAACTTTCTCCAGACTTACTTCCCACGTCCACGTCAACATTAAACTTTAAGGTTTCATACCAAAAATAACCAAGGGCTGCTGTTGCTTTGAAATACAATACTGAGAAATGAAAATGAAAAGTACACCTGGTTTGCCAGAGGTATTTTTGGTCATTGCCGGTGATATGCCGTGCTTTACGTAATAATTTGTGGGGAAAACGTATACAAGTTTATTACGTACAACGTCAAGGACATGAGAAAGGTGGGTTGGATGAGCACACGAATCAATAAACTCAATTTGTGCAGACACACACATACACGTACATACATGGAGAGAAGGAAAATACTTTACAGTGTGTATGTAGGAAAGGGAGGTTTGAGAACAATTATACGGGACATTAAAGTACAATTATTTTCTTTGATGTTGCAGCAAAATATACGCGTTTGGAATTCTAGAGAAGAATATTTTTTTGAAATAAACAAATATTTCTACTGTACAGGATCAAATGTAGAGATGGGTCGATTTTGACATTTTTTGTGATATCTCGCCATCAACTGAACCTTATGTCTTCAAAAAAGTATGTACTGCATGTACATGCACATTACTTAAAAATAGATTAGTTTTAACATCCAAAAATACAACCAGGTGGGTGTTACATGGGTACATTGGCAAAGACATTGTTTTCTGTTGTTACACATGGCCACTATTCTTTATATACAAGCGTACATGCATGTCGATATCAAGAAATCAAAGCAGAAGAATGTTAGAATGTTATCTACCTTTAGCCTTCATTTTTGGCATACCAGAGATGCAGCCAATTTTGAGCAAGGTATTAAAAATAATTTCAGACTATTTTGTAAAAAAAAAAGTGACGAGTAGTGTGGTGTCCTGATTTGGTCTAATCCTGGGACATATTGCATACATACTTCTACAAATAACATGAATACAAGAATTGTGAGTAAACAAACGAAGTAAAGAAGAAAATTGAAAGCCGTCGCACCTGCTGCCGACTCTTATTCTTGATTCCATTTCCTATCTCCCCACACAAAACCACTTCATGGTAAATATGAATTTGAGGACGAAGAGATGGACTCCCTCACAGTCGAATGATTTGATAAGTGAGGTAACTAATGGATTTACTGTGGAGCGGAGGAAAACAACGTTTTAGGCATCATGAGCATAATACGACCAGTACGTGTATGCACACCAGGGTCCAAGTAGAAGGAAATCGTGACTTTCACTTTGTGCTTTCACTCCACTTTCTCCACCAATTCCCTTTCCATTACGACACTCAGGCACGCCACGTTTAGTAGTTGGATAAAGTATCAGGGAGCACACAAAGTAATCTAATCTTAGTTTTTATTGTAGAATGGCGCTTTAGGAAGAGGTCCCCCTTGCGTCGTCGTCGCTATGTTTGGGGGTTTGATAACTTCGGCAATCAGAGTTTGGAACTGATTAAAAATACATTTACACAACAATATTTACAGTGGCTTTTCTTTACTCAATCTGAGTGCCAATTAAAGCGGATTTTATGCTAATTATTTTGTAGCTGTACTAGTACACTAATGAACGAACATTCGCAAATCCAGCCAAAAACACGTGCACTGACCGTATCATGAAAACTAATCCCTGTCTTTTAAATTGTCTAGAACGAATGGCTACCTTATTTGTCATACCATTTTGACAAATTATGACAAAATGTCAATCAGTGAAAATACGGTAAGTCCGTTCCAGGCTACCCCTTTTTCATTGTAAATCCAGCCAATGTATCGTGTGTGCCAGTACTAGTACACTAATGAGCGAATATTCGCAAATCCAGCCTAGGTCACGTACACTAGCCGTAACATGAAAAATAATTCATGTGCTCTAAATTCCCAATGTCAAATCATTCTGATGAATTTTGACAAAATGTCAATGCGTGTCCATTTTAAACTAGTTTTAATTCCAATTGCAATTCCAGCCAAAGAGAAATGTATGTACGAACCCAAATATCGTATATGAGCCCAAATAAGAGTAAAATATTAAGTCTATTCGAATTCAAACAATACCAGAGCAGAGGTATGCTGGTAGTGCTGGCATAAAATTCAACTGTAGTGTAATATCCCGACTACGATGGAAATTAAAATTAAAATCCCCAGTGTATTAAACAAGCACGGATTAACGCGAGGGAATTGTACACATTTGTACAATGCATTTTAATCCCTGGGCAATGACTCTGCGCCCTTCAAATATACAACATTACGTACACGTACGTAACTGTAGCTTGATTCAATTTTAGTGCTACCGGTAAAGGTAAAACCTACAAGCTTTAACAAGAACCCTCTAATTTGATTTTTGAAATAAGTCTGTATTTCATGTAAACACACGTACATGTGGAATGGATGTAATTTCATTTCATTTAATTTGTACTGTGGTCTCTAGAGTGATGGATGTGCTTCGTGTGCACTTACACGGGTAATGGACAACCAGGCCGAGAATATTGCACTAAATTATGAAAGACGGGTGGGTTGTCGGTTGGTTATGCCGGTGCTGGAGCGGATGGGTGAAGGAATACAATTTTAGCAAAGTCAATTAGAAAAGTTCAAAGCTCAATGCCTTGTAGCCCACGCAAATGCATGGGTTCTAGCAGAGTCTGCGTTACACTGTCTAATTTTGAATGGAAATTGAATTATTAAAATTAAAAATGAATCATTTTTGGGTTTTTCCATGAGTAAAGTTATTTCTAGTTTATTGGAAATAATGGGTTCAGACGTCGCAGACTTTCACCACTTTCTCCATAAGCGTAATGGAGAAAGACCCTGCGTTTCAACGGCGTTTACGGTATTTCGATTTTCGATAGTTTTCTTTCACATTAGATATCAAAAGACTTCGTGACACTTACCGTAAGAGGGAGAGACGAACGTCCGCTAGGACAAAGGCAGCAAAGACTGTAAAGATGGCGGAAGTGATTCCAAGAACCCAATTACATGAGTAGATCCAGACTCTATAATATTGCATAGAGTCACGGATCGTGTCGGAGTCAAGGCTGTGGCCGACGAGGGAATGATTTCGCCCGCCTTTCCTTGACAACACATTCATTGGCAGACAATTTTTACACTCTCAAGGAGTCAAAATTCCAGAAGAAGAATGTCGTGAATCACTAATCATCATAACGACGGCGTCACCATCTTCAAAATAATCCGTGTCATATCAAATACTCATATTTCCGCATCCATTGTGTTGTATAATATTTCACAGTCACTGATTTCCACCGTTAATGCAACCACAACCATTATCATTTTTTTTCACCCTTATATCATTGGTTAATTTTGACCACAGATTTTAACATTTTGTAGTGAAACGGATAGAGCAGAGGGCGCTGATTAGCACTGTCAAATTGATGGCTGCACATCCCATTTTACTCGTTAGTCCATGAATAATGTATGTGAAGGGTGGTCACTTTTTGAGTATTTCCGATCACATACACTTCTCAGGTCTACTACGTCAAGGTACATGATTGCAAACGATTAGGTTCCACGGTTCTGTCAATACAGTTGCTTCAATATCCGAAAGCGTTTCTTTCAACATCCGTCCAACAGTGCATGTGTGGTGGTGTCTCGTCTCGTCCGGCTATAGACGACTGAACAGGAAATTTTATACAGTCCGGATTCGACGAACCCTGAAAGTAAACGAACACCGAATCGGTACATTAGTCAAACGAACACAATGATGAAATACTATATAGGATGCTATGCCAAAACATTAGCCAATAAAGATAGGACACCCGTATGCGGTACATGGTGGTTCATAAATTTTGTCCCCATGCCTATCTCAACCAAAATGTGAGATAAATTACCGTTAAATAATTTTGAACCACCCCGTAAGAATAATATCTGAGTGACGATATATATATTGACACTCTAACCAGTAATTTGTAGATTACAGCCCGGGTAAATCCCACGGTCTGGTATTTTGTCTGTCGTAATCCAAATAAAGACAGGAAGAGGAACCGTGCAGCTAATTCATACGAAACCTTGGATAACTGGAGGAATGGCTATTCCAATTCCAAGGAAGCAAAGGATTTTCACACAGGAGAAAATACCCCATAATTGCTAATTCAAGGATTCTGGTATGCCACGCGTTCCTTCCTTCCTTCCTCGAGAATAATTAATATTGTGGAAGGAATTAAATTTCATGGTCGGTTGCTTCTAGGGTTTCTTTCCATGCAGGGCTTATAATCTTCTTTCGGCATACAAGCTAATTGGGTTTGTAATTTGAGAACAGCTAGCGCTGATTACTAGAGACTACGTGTAATCAGGAATTTTATGGAGAACAGTAGTAACACAAAATCAACGTGTGCAGAAATTGATTACAGTTCGAGGAATTCTCAAGCTATTTCGCATATGCCTGGAGTCTTCCTGGGAAAATTGGCCCATAATGCTGTCTTACCCTCCAGTGTCCTTTTGGATATAGGGAAGAAATATTTCAGTAAAATTTTGATCGGACGAATAAAAAAATCTCACACTGCCGAAATCTGTACGAAATCCTTAGATTTTTAGACAGTACAAAATTTTCGGCGTCTCAAACGTTTTTTACAGCTGAACAAATATTCGGTTATTTTCCACCCAGATACTTTTCACCAAAAGCACGTACCTTTAAAGCCAGCCAAAATAAAATGACAACCACTCAAACCCTGCCCTGCCTGTCGCTGGTGCCGGGGGATCAGATTCTTGTGTACTTATGTATTCAAGGTCTTGTCAGAAATACGGCGTACTAGAACTAGAACAGAAGCGTACGTACGTACGTACGCGTACGTAGAACGCCAGTTTCAGCACAGACTTGAAACCTCGGAATCAAAACCTCACAAGAACGTACTAAAACAAGAAATTTGGTGAAATCCTCACGTACAAACGAATTACTACACACACGGAAGATATATTTAAACCTGTCTTTATTTTGAGGGATGTGTCTTCGTGTTAGCGGTGATCCATGGTCTGGATCTGACCAGGCATGGTAACTTTTCAAAAGTTTAAATGAATTTTTGGCATTTTTGATTTTGCCCGAGGGATCAGACCCTTACCTTAACGTACCGTATGCATGGTAGATCAAAGTCCAATGGATCGACTTATCGATTGTACTTAATTATAGAGTTTGTAATGACAATGGCAGTAACTTAAGGCCAGTATTTGTAGTATTTGTTTGAACTTTGACTCAACAACAGACACACACGTCGACACGCACGTCGACACCGTCAAACTTAGAGTTTTAGTTTAGTTGTTGTTGTGCACGTCTAGTCTTAAGTTCTAGTTCAATTCCATCCAAGTTGGATCAAAGAGAATTATAATGAGTGATGCTGCCATGCTGGAGTCCTTGTAGTTCTCGTTCCGTTCGTATCGTAGTAAACATTTCACCCAACAAATACACGACACAAACCGCGTGGTTGTTTCTGAACCTGAAGCTAGCTGTCAACAAAGACTCAACACACAGTAGTCCTATTTTGTAGTTGGTAGTAAACACTTTCAAAATATGAACTAGTTTGGCACATTTACGTATACGTACTGTACTGTACAAGGAAAACGATTCAAAGGGAATTGGTCCTAATAAAAAACATCATTTGTTTATTTAGTCAGGAAAGCGAATAATTTTCTAGTCTATCGAATAGACAGACGTGCTGTTGTCTGTCAGTGCCATATGCCAGGTAGTTCTTCACTGAAATTTTAGTACGAAGGAGACGGAACATCGATCAGTCGATTCTACTTGCGAGCTATTTCAGGGTATGATAGAATCGACATTTACCTGAAGTACAGTACAGGGTGGAGCATAAGCCCATATTTCGTGTAT
>JAQGCB010001899.1:0-12920 GCA_034698835.1 Protaphorura tricampata
TTTTATATGTATGGGCTGTGATAGTTTGGATTTGGAATCTGCACTCACTTTTATGAGAATACTTTGACAATTTTCATCCTCTTCTTCTTCAGCATCTGAACCTAATCGAGCAGGGGCCGTGCGAGACGGAACCCGGTTATTATTTTTGGCATGTTTATTATTGCTCCCGTTAGTTAAACCTACTACCACTGCAAAGAAAAGTTTTTTTTAGTCAGGCATATATGTTGCAAGGTAATTCCAATTGAATTCATTCTTACCTGCTGGTGGCAATTTGGTCTTGCACATTGTGACTTCCGGCAACTTCCATCTTTGAGTTTCATCACTCCATGTGGCTTCGGATTTAATTATGTCCATATTACTAATGAACATAGTTCTATTATTCTCTAATCTAACGCCTTACGACGCGACGGTCTGAAGTTCAGGAATAAATGTACACGTAAAATCAGTATTAAGTACAATACCTGTAATTACAATCTCGCCTAATGGTGGGTTGAATTTTGTCAATGATGGCTTGAAGCAATTTTAGTTGTTGGTCTTGCCGCCGTATTGTTTCCAGATAATCCGTCCGGTCATTCTGAAATTCACTGTACAGGTCTGACACTTCTCTCTCTAGGGAACGGATCTAAAAGAAAATCAAAAATTGGGTTTATAAAAGTGGACGGATATTTTGATTCCTATATATCTGAGGAATACTTTTTGTTTGGATTTCTTCAACAAATCGGTCTTTGCTCTGAGTTCCTCCTGAATACTATCATAGGCTTTGAGGAAACTATCGTCATCGTCACTCCGAACTGTTTCAGCCAATACTTTTGATCTCCTTTCAGCCGCTTTCTTTTTCTTTTGTCGTTTATCTTTCAATTCTTTGTCGTGAGCTCGTTCACCCCCAACCATATTTTCTTCGATTTCCTGCAATCTAAAGAACCGAAGATTAAAACGTTAAAACGCCAAACGTCTAGTCCAAATAATAATTTAAAAAATGCCAGAACGTATGAACAACCAACCTCGCCAAAGCTTCTTGTTGCTCTGGGCTCATTCCAGGAGTCAGAGAAGGACCCCTTGACCTGGCTTTATTTACTATTACTTTTTCTTCTGACCCTTGACCCTTCTCCGGCTGAACTTGGTCCAATTCCTTTTGATATTGAACACGAAGGGCTTCGATATCGGCTTGAAGCAAGGCATAACTGTGTTTTTCAGCTTCATAATTTGATCTCAAAGTTTTGAGTTGAATTTCATACTCTTGGCGAATTTTCTCCTTTTCTCCCTCACGGTCATGACCATCCGAGTAACCATTTGGCGGATTCTCGTTTGGACTAACAAATCCGTCTCTTTGTTGTTTTTCAAGAAGTTCTTTGAGCATACGAATTTCTTCTTGAAATTCTTTGAGGAGGGCTTCTTTTGGATCCTGATTTATTCTTGGCTTATTTTTAATATTTTTGGCTCGATTGGCATAGCGCAATGTACTCAAAGTTTCATCATAGTTATTATCAGCCGGACTAACACAGGCAACCTTTATCAAAAATTTATATTACACAAATTACATGATATAGAGAATTTATTGTTAATAAGGAATTGTGTTTCAATACCATTAACGTCTTGGTGTTCCCCCCTAAGGAGTCCTGAAAAATTTCATCATTTTTGAAATTAACATTTATGCCTTAATGGTTGAGTTGAGAATATCTACTTCAGAATCTGACTTTCACAAACCTGTAATAAACGTGTTAGTTTGGAATCCCGGTAAGGAATATGTTTAGACTTTCCATCCACAAGAGCAGAAATTACATTTCCTAAGGCTGACAATGATAGGTTGATTTTCGTTGCTTCCTTTAGTCTCTCTCCAGTCGACCCTAAGATAATATTAATAGTCAATAGGATAAAATTGGCATTGCATTGCCGATTGTGGGCTTTCGGATAACATAGATTATTTGCCTTCCACGTTATTGCGAGTGTAATCTTGACTACGTAGAAGTTACATATTTTTCCCTAGCCCGTCCATGAGTGATTTACCTGTCTTTGCTTGTCTTTCACTCCCAGCCAAGTCAACCAAATTGAGCTTTCCTTGTCTAATGTGTTCATCCGCATCGATCATCTCAATATTTATTGTGAACATTGAATGTGATCTGGAGCTGTCAGCATTCATGAGCGTCGCTCCCACGGCTCTATTTCTCCAACCTTTCTCCATTAACTCTTCACATTCTTCGACATTATGAACTGGGTGTTTTGAAAGCTCTGCGAAATAAAGAAAATAGTAGAAGCCATGGTTGACAGGCATACATAAATCGATTCATTAAGGCAGTTGCTATTTGTATTAGAAATACCACTAAATTAAATCTTATTTCATAAAATGAATCATGCTCCACTTAAACCGGTGAATGTAAGAGTAAGTAACGTCGTAAAGAAAGCAAGTGAAAGCATTAGGAGAAAACTACGTCATCAGGTTTAACGTTTGGTTTTGCACGTACGAATAGTCTGAAAACCATACTCTTGTAATACGTATTATCCATGAATTGATTTTGGCATATACATTATATCCCATTTTCATTTCAAGAAGTTCAAATCAAAAATAATTCCAAATATCCTGTGAAGCGTAATGACTATTTTGCGAAGAACGATTTGAGTTGGCGTGAGTATATGTACGTGCATACATAAGTACGACTTTCACCATTGAGGCATTGACGTTATTCGGCTGGACGGAAGCCCATACTAAAATATGGATGAGCAAAAAGTTGGCAGGAACTGTGGAAGGCATACGAAATGAAGAAATGTTGAAGGCCTACCTACGTACAATACAAATAAAAAATGCCCACAGTTCTTCACAGTTGTTATTTGTTTGGCTGAACTTGAGAATAAATTGAGAAATCGATCGATTGGCATTCCCAACCAAACCTCACATTTCTACATTTTGTTCATGGAACCAAGACTAGAATTTATTGAAATATTGAATAGGCGAGTCATAGTGTTTGCTAAATCGCCACATTCTTATTCCTTCACAAAATTGCCACTAGGTACGTCAACCAATCCATTTAAAATCATCAGCTCATGTTTCGACCGTACGTACACGTACACGTACACCTAGCTTGCCATTTCAGAATAGATCACTGTAAGCACATAATAGCGATTCTGACAGGGAAAGGCACTCCATTTGATGAACGTGTTTGTATACTGGAAAGGAACGTAAATATTCAACAAATATTTGATAGGAAGAAAATTAAATGCCACGTTTTACAACGTCCTCATGGCTAAACTTGTAGTCCAAAATGTGGTGTATTTGTAGCCCTACGCCGCGATTTACTATTTCTTATGTGCCCTTGGCATTGGCTTTCAATGAACTTAAGTTAAACCTTAAGTGTCGTGTCACCCATGAATCACTTTCAACCATTTTGATTGAGTAACGTTTCTTAGAATTGTGTCGTACCGTTGACATAAACTCCTAGGTCCGGATGTTCTTTGAGGTCCAGTCTTTTCTTTACATCCTTCCCAAGCAGGTCCCGTATTTCCTATAAAGATGAGTAATGGCTTTTTTATTTCGTCAGCCTTCACAGAATTTTACTGATTTTGTTTGTATATCGTACCTCGTTATAGATCTCCAAATAAGAAGCATGAACCAAGTACTTGACATTGTCTGAGGTTTCAATGGCTTCAAAAATATGCTCAAATGCCCTTGGAATTATTCCTTTGTACGAAGCGGAGTCTGGCACACCTTGCATTGTGAATGACTTCCCGCATCCGGTTTGGCTATAATGCGTATAGTTATTGAAATTATTATATACAACACATTCCATGTAATATGAGAATGAAATATCGGCATAAAATTCCTTACCCATAAGCAAATACTGTTGCGTTGTAACCTTCTAGTACTCCCTGTGTTAAAAAAATAACAGTTTATAATAAGTATCTATATGCTTTCTACGCTATTATTTAGCATTGATAGGTGATAGGATTAATCTAACTGCTCGGCTCTCGGACCAATCAATGTAGATGTTATACTAGTTTCCAGCCAACTTAAGTTTGTGTAAAACTAATGGGCTCCAATTATGCGATTTGGTTCTTCCCTGACAGTATTGAATCGGAATAGTATACAGCAATAGTAATCACCTATGCTTCCTGTAAGTGAAAGCGGAGAAAGCAGAGAAAATTTTACAGAGAATATGGGTTAGTTGGGAACTAGTGAGGGACAAGATATAATAGTTTCATCGAGAGGCTTTATCCAAAAATATAATGATACTGTTCCAGCCAACCGGGTTTCCGCGATCTAAGCGTGGTCAGTGGACGTTGTGGACAAGTCGTACAATACGGAACAGCATCCTATCGATATATTCAAGCTCTTAATCAGTTACACGGTCAGATCTCATTTTGTTCTAATATTCCGTTAGTTGCTGGTGTTCAGTTCCCATTTCGTTACAAACTTTATCATGAATGCTCATTTACTTTGAATTTTTCAAGTTATATAATGGATGTGATGTTCTCGGTTATGCATGTAAAGTCTTTCTGTGTCGTTTGACATATTCTAAAACCTTGAATCAGTCGCGTGCAAATTTTCAGTTTGTGACATGACGGTCAAGTAAATGATTTTAGCATTTTAGTGGAGTTTCTATCATGTTCTACAACATCGTGCAGTATATCTAGATCTAAATCCTAATACTTCGAGTCGATATAATTAAACTAATGGTGGAATAATTGCTGCATGGAAATTTTCATTCCATGTCAACTTCCAGACAATCGTCCACAAATTATTCATGACTCGAGAGTGGTCAACCTTGAATCGTCCTTCCTTCCGTAGGAGTTCCTCAGCCTTTCCCAGAAGTATTAAAACTCGAGCTGCGCAATTTAACCAGGGCTAGAAGCTTACGAATTTCGTTTTCTCGTCTGCAGCCAAGTTGAAGGTTTGGAAAAAAAATTCAATACTCCTCTCTATTGCATAAACGAAGCGGTACTCTCATAACTTGCCGATACAAATACGATATGAACTTCGTGGTCCGATAAAATACCACACCACTCTTTTAGAGAGAGAGTGTCACATTTTATCGAATTTTCGCATGATACTTAATGTTTATTGTCCACATTACCTGCATCAACCTCTCAAGCTTTGACAGACAACGGAAAGCTTTCTTACAACAAAATTTATTTTCGCCTTTTCTTTTTTGTCACATTTCAGCTCTGTCAAACGGGCGAGTCAAACATTGCATTTTTCAAGTGATATTATCTCAGATTGACATGTTTTCGAATGGTCTTATCAAAACTGATCTGTAGAGCTACGAGCTCTATCTTTTAGTTTTCCTATTTTATTTAAAATATTTTATTTGCTCAAACATAGTACAGGATTCCAATTTTATGACAGTTTCATAGATTCCCTACCAGGATCTACTATGAATTAAAAACAAGGGAATACAAATGCTACTTTGCAAAATATTGGCTCGGCAGTTAATAAGACAATCGTCATCCATTTCCTCAAGTCACGCACGTTCATTAGAAGCTCTTGAATTGTTAAACCTTTCCAAGAACAGAAAAAATATTCTTGAGAAAGTCATTATCCATCCCTTACACTTATGTATGTATGTAAGTGACATGGACTTTACCTCTGGGTGTAAAAGTGCAACTATAAAGGCGTGATATTTAACAAAATTAACAATAGTATAATTCTGCTTTTATCTTATACATTCAGACCTTGGATTTGGGAATCGGGCGGTTACGAAGTTTGAGAAACAGTGTATTTCCTTTTCGGTTAATGTCTTTCGTTCGACTTGGCTGGGTATGTCGTATGTGGAAGTTATGTTTTTCAATAATGATTTTCGGACGACCAAGTCCACCATTGCAGTCTACCAATGTATCGTAGGAGGAAATGTGGGATAATTAAAACATTCTTGCTAATGGATATGGTTAGGAACTCTTTAAGACACTTACTACATAACTTTCACCTACACACTTCAAAAAGACCACAAAAATCCAGCCAATATTGAACCACGTCCATGTAATGAAACCATTAATCAAAGTCAAAGCGAAGGAAACCTCTATTAGCCTATTTGTACGTTTGTATTGATTACGGGATACACATAAATTGTTAACTAATCCGTTTAGGGACTTACCTCCACGAGAGGATATGTGATTTCATTGTAGAGAGATTCAGTTGTCGATTCCGTGTAATATACACCATCAAAATTGAACGTTTTTGGCGGAGCAGAAGCATCATTTGGATTTGCAATGCTGCAGTTACAATGGCTCGAGTCCATGAATAGAACACACTGGAAACATAAACATTATAAATTAGTCTAGATTATTATTTTACAATCTTCCCTTCATTTTGAATCAACCATTAGTGGCCGCCTAACTAAGAGTTTCAACACCTAGTACTCGTATCGCATTCAAATTCTTTAGTTCGCAACAACACCCTAAAAAAATTAGGGCATTACGTCATTACAGATTTTCAATGTGAAATAGCCATGTATAATAAAAGTAGATTATAGGTTAAATAAGTTAATTATTAGTTAGATACGAATTAATTCGGAAGAGGAAGATCCTGTCAAAAATCAACACTCTGCTAAGTCCAAATGTGAGACAAGCAGTCATAAGTTTACATTGTGTGCGCTGTAACAAGATATTATTCTAAATCAAAATTAAGTGTGTCAAAAAAATTACCACGTTTGTTCGAAAAGTATTTAACATTAAGTTTTACCCGATTCGTGTAGCATTTAGCATATTACAAACTGCGGGTAAAGTTTGCTTAATGAAAGCTCATAAATAAAGGAATGGGAATAAAATGTCAAAAGTTTAACTATAATAATACAGTGTAGAAGTCTATGAAAATACAGAGTTCATAGTTAATATTGTAATAAGAAAAGGGAAGAAAACTTGAGGAAGAGAAAACCGTCTTTCTCTTCGAATAAGTTTATTATTCCAGTCCAGTTTGGGTTTGCGTTGCATGGTAAATTCTACTATTCCTTTCACCTGGTCGCTCCCGTCAACACAACGCAATGCCGTAAAAGTTGAATATGGGATAATGCAGGGAGAAGGGAAAGCATTTATTTTCATTTTTTAGCGTGGATAGTGAAAACCACTTCCTGGTTCGGCGATCTGCTCAAAGACAATGACTTATCCCTCGGCCACTTCGCATTCATGTTGCGTGGGACTCAACACAAATCCCAATCATCGGTCATTGTCATTTATTGACTCCAGGTTTTATTTATTTACACACTTAAAAGGGAAGTAATGCACTATCAGTGTGTCAGTATGCAACCTCCAGTTCAAGTCATACATAGCTAGTCATATTTTCTTGACTGCAATTAAGGATCTGAAATATCCATTTCGGTTTTATTTGAAATAACTGTCAATACCAAACATTTTAGTTCGCATGCATGAGGATCACTAATTTGCCGTTGGCAATATAAAAATGACTCCAATTAATTGAGATTCGGCGCAAAAACTGATAAACGCTCATGCATTTTTCGTGGGGATTGGGTTTTCTCCTGGCAAAAAAAAGGTACACATTTTTAGTATGGAAAATACCAACGGAGTCTGTTTTTAAAAATACATGTAATATATGTATTAAGTGTATTTGTCTATTTTTTGTCATCAACAATAACAATAATAACAATAATGAAAGGTGTTGTGTGCCTGTACCCCAAATGCTACGCAGGGCATGAATAGTCCCTACAGCATTTGCGGGGAAATCCCTCACACATTTCCTAAAAGCCTAAACTCTACTCTCTAACCTTCACGATTGGTAATACTAAAAATATTGATCTTTCAATAAAAGATTTATTTTGTAATTTAAGAGTGTCCATGTATTGAATCTGTTGAGGCAAGCAAAAAAATGGGTATTGGAATGACATTTGAGAACATTTGGTGTTGCGTGGTTAAATATCATGGCCATTGGCCGTGTTCCTACCCGGGTCGAGGATGCTTAATTTTTTACAAACACTTCGTGTCCGTCCAGAACGAAAACTCTGGAAAGAAACCTTAAGCAAATAAATAAAGTATACCGTCGTTCTTGCCTTTGTGCAGTTAATACCTCATTCATATATACGTAAGTACTATGAAAGCATTTCGCAAAAGCAAGCGGAAAGTACAGAAAATTGATAGAAAACGAGTAGTGGTAGAAAGAAATCTTGTCAGACCTTCAAAATAGTATTTAACACCTTTTGGCATGCGACACCACTAAATGACATTCTGAACTCACTCTAGCATATCGAAACATGTTGTTCTTGCTGCCTCGCTATGGTGTGGGTTCTATAATCTTTCGGCAAGTATCTGTGGTTCCCGATTTTCAAACGATATACCACTTTATTTTCTTCCTACTTCTAGAGTGACTTTGTGGAAGACTTGTAACTGTTTCTTTATTTCCTTACGCAAAGTATAACGGAAGTTCTTCACTTTACGACCAACGATAATAGGATTTCTACAGAATGAAACAATCTTTATTGAGATAGAAATCATATTTTATTATAATTATGATTATTGCAATTATATTCCAAGTGCCTACGCTGAGCTCGCTTGTTCAAACAGGAATTAGATAATCTAGAGGTACCATTAACTAACATTAAGTAGAATAATTTATACAACCGATGTCTACACAATTAGTTATGCTGGTTTCATACTTTCTCCGGAGAAAGTCATAGCAAATCGCCATTAATTATAAAAAAAATTAAGCATTATCTTAATTAAATTCAACATCTGTTAATCAATTCAATTTTTATGAAAAATTCTGCTTTGCTAAATATTAGCTGGCGCTAGCGGGTTGCTAGTTGGATATCTTGTAAGGCTAATCCTACTATTTTCTTTTCTGACTCATCAATGTAAGCAAACTAATGTCGTGAAATAAAAGCATTTCAATTGTACTGTTTGTAGGTTCTTCGCTTAACCTCAATCTTTCTAAATTAATTCAACCCGTCGAATTTGTACCGGTTATTACACTTGACTAAATTGGAAACAACCAATTCCATGTTAAATACACGGCAGCACGGCCTACTCTGCATACATACACATACGTTCTTCACCATAACTAGTAAAATTCTTAAAATTCTCAAAGCTCGAACGCTGAAGATTGTGTTAATTTCAATAATTTAAGGCATTTTTGGTACGCTTTCGTCTCTTGCATGCAGCAGACCCATCCTACATGTGTTATTGAAATAAAAAAATGTACCACTTTGAATAGGAGCGATAAAATCTTACTACATTCAGCCACCAAAAATTGAATTCACTAAAAGCTTGAAAGCATAGGTCTGAATTTATGGTGAAGCTTACCTTAGAATGGAGTGCCTTCTCCCTCTCGTTCATAGGACGACACCGCAACACCACTTTCACCGACTCACTTGACATTTTGCCACTTGTCTATTTACTATTTTTTGCACTGTCGTAAAATATAGTTTGCACTTAAATAAGAAATTCACACACACAAAGTTGGAAATAGAGAAAAATGCTGGGTGTTGAAGAAAGTTCCACTTTTACACACATCCGTAATGTCATCGCCCGCTGTGAAATAAGAAATTTCATGGTTACAATTTCATTTTAGCAAAGGGAAAAAATATAGGGCGCCCTTAATAAATTTGCAATTTGATGACAATAAGAAACCACAATGCACATTATTCTACCTAGTTTTGACTTCAAGAATCTATTCTTCTCTAGTAGTGTACGTTCAAACATGCACGCACATTCTAATCATTTTATGGCGGGGAGACGGCTTATTATCGGAAATAAGATGTATGGTTCTAGTATTCTGGAAACGCACCATGCTGTCGGTGTTGGTGTGATAATGAAGCCAAAACAGGCCAATGCTAAATCGATATTTGTCCTAAACATGATTTACTTGTTCTCATTTGTCCTGTACTTTTATTTAGACCGAGTTTATTTCACTCCAATTCTTTCTTTTCCAGCACGCCAAAATGCTATGAGGTTTTTGTCATTCAAGTTTTCTCTATAATTTCTCCAGAAACCACTTTATCAAAAATCTAAACATATCGCAAAGTGAAACTAGTAGGGTTTTGCATAATGACATGAGCTTGTATAAGGGATTAATACATGATAAGGCAGTAAGATACTACTGAATTATCATTCCATGAAAGGAACGCAATAAGGATGAAACATTCAAATTGGAATAAAAAGTTTAGAAATGCTAACGTACATTCCCTGGGGTTCCCTGAGTTAGCTTATGTTTTGATTTGAGTACACCAGAATATCTCTGGACTCCTCTTAAAGTCGTGGTTTCATAATTGAATTGTCTAAACATCAATCTACAGCACACTAGCTGGCAACATAAGTACTGTTGGCCTGGCTCTGGAAAATTCTGGTACAAAAATTCTTGGAGCCCACACTAAATCGTTCGGGGAGAATTTTCTTATCTTCATCACTTGATGTTATTCTAACCACAATTATATTAATATATTCGATCGTTTGGGAGGGACTGTCGGAAGGATGCTGTTTATTTACCAGAAGTGTGCAGTTTTGCAATTTTACCGGAAATTCTTCGTTTATGAAGATTTACTATGC
Source organism: Protaphorura tricampata (assembly GCA_034698835.1). Taxonomy (NCBI): domain Eukaryota; kingdom Metazoa; phylum Arthropoda; class Collembola; order Poduromorpha; family Onychiuridae; genus Protaphorura; species Protaphorura tricampata. Next base: position 10,477 of record JAQGCB010001899.1, read on the forward strand.
GACAAATTCACATTTGATTCAAGTGTGTGCGACAAAAATCTCTATATGAAAAATGACAGTATATCAAGAATTGTTTACCGATTTAATGGAGAGATCCCTTTAATTCCATCGGCACTCCTAAATTTTGCATTAGCACAGGTTCTTCTTGCCACTTGTGGTGTGGTTCTTTGGAATTTGTAAATCACACAATACAATTTTTTTTGTAAATATACCACTATCAAAGTGCGCTCAGATCAGGTACTTAACATCACAATAGTTCTCCCTTTACTTTTCTTACAGGTAACTTCTGTGGCATTTCGAGAAATACACGACTAATACGGGGAAGTTCTATTTAAAATACTATTCCTCAATTTCTTATTAGTAAAATATTTTTGTAATGGCAATTTTTTTTCGAACTAAACGAATAATACTAACTATAAACAAGAACTCTCTTTGTTTTGCCGCTAAGCACCATCACTATCACCAGCACCACTACCTCGAACAGACCTTAGCACCGACACGCGACATGAGTCACATAAAGCACAGAACTTTTCCCACGACTGCCAACGAGAAAGTGAGCGGCGAAGGAAAGTATCGTTGGTTCGCCTCAGAACATTTCTCTCGTTCTGTCTATCCCTTTGGTCAGTTCATTTCGTACTTGAGGTGGACTTTCTCTTCAACCTTGCATGTACAAGACACGCAGCAGTTCGAGCTCATGCTGTGCAATTATTCTCAAGCTATTGCTATTGGAAGAAAATATGTTTTTCTGAACGTGCTCTATAGGGTGAGTCATATTTATTGCCTTGCCCTTGTGCTCTTTGGTGGTATTACATACCAATGCACAAAATCCAACGACTCTTCCCCAGATTTGCTATGTCAAACGGTTAACTTTGATATTCGCGGAATCGATGGCATTACTCGAACGTGAAATTCAATCAAAAAATACAAAAATAAATACACTACGTTTTATTTAAAAAAATAACTTAATTGTTTAAACTACAAATCGTATTATTACATACAATTACAAATCACACTCAAATAGATTTCCAATTACAATACACCTGTTTCTAAATGTAAATAATTACAATTACAAATTACCAATGTAGTTGACTCACTTCTGACTTGACAATTGGTAGTGGTGGCTTTTCCAAAATAAACCAGTTTAAATTAATTTCCCCTTCTTCTTCCCACGTGTTAATTCTTATGATCATTTCTGGAAAGTTCTTGAATTTTGATACAAGTGCAAAAGTGAGTAAGTGTACAAGTATCAATAGCAATAAATAAGTGTGACCCTACGTGATCGTTCAGTCCAGTCTGTAGAACGGAATGTCATGTTTTAGGTCGCGTCGCGGCGTTGTGATGAATTTGGGAAACGATCCACAACTTTCTCTACAGCTCAAGTGTCTTCTTCAATTCATTTCTTTCACCTGCTCCTACTCACTTTCCCCATGTCTAATGGAATTGAATTGAGATCATGGTTGATGGTTGCACTTGCCAGGACAATTTCTTGTTTTGCGAATTCTTTTTTTGCACAAGTTCCTTGGATTTGTCTATGTGGTAGCCTCATTTCGATGCGTATTGTGTTAAACTACTATGTTACTATGTAAGTACTCACTCCGCCGTAGTGACAGGAGAAAACACCAGTTGGGAAAAAATGCTTCATTACCCACAACCACAACGACTCCCCAAACTCTCTTTTACTATACCGAAGTGGCAAGAACTGAACGCAAACCCTGTCGCCTACACTAGCATTATCTTTATACAATGTATTCAATAATTTACTGTCTAACTGAAATCCTGTTATATGTTATTTTACAATTACGGACTGTGTTGAGGGCAGTGACCGATTTACTTGTCGAATCGAACTACACACCTGCCTACTACAATGGGTACGGGTGGCCTACTTTTTTCTCCGATAGTTTGCTTTCTTTGTTCACATAGATCGAGTGCGGATTTCGAATTTATAGAACACTCATTATGTTTAACAGCGAGTGAAATAATAGGGTGAAGTGATGAGATTCGCTAGAAAGGCAACATTTACATTGAGACAACATTTGAAGTGGGCCATAGTTTAATGAAGCTCGGAGTTGAAAGAAAGCTAAATTGTTTTAACCGAAGACTCTGCGACACAATCCGACTTATAATTCCTATATTACTCGCCTGAATGTATGCTATCATTGGAACGCCGGGTCTGATTTACCCGATATATGGTTCATTAGAACGCCCCTGCCCCTGCGATTCTGAATAAGGGACAACTCAACTTAAAATACTGAAGAAATAAGTTGACATTGGAGTTTTTCTTCGATAAGACAGTTGATAAGATGGACTTCAAAAGTTGTTGTTTTGAATGGAATACCGTAAATGACCTATTAATCGACCGTGCGTTTATTTGTTACGGCGGGGTCAAATGTTGCAGACTTTCACCACTTTCTCCATCAAGCGTAATGGAGGAAGACCATGCTATT
>JAQGCB010001900.1:0-12913 GCA_034698835.1 Protaphorura tricampata
AAAATATCTTTCTAACTTATACGGTCCTACCAAAAACACGCATTCGAATCAAAACGAATATAAAGAGTTAAGAGTATATATACAGAGGCTCCGTAATCTAGAGATACCCTTACCTTCCAAATTTTTAATTTGGTCACCCGGAAACTTTATTATTGGATTACTATTAGGGACGTTTTATTTACGAAGAATAAATTATTGGATTAACAAGTCTTGTGGTAGTGGATTGTGATTGAAAACATTAGGAGAACCCTGCAAAATACAGAACTCAGAATACAGAGAGACTCGATTCGTTTATTTTCCCTTAATCTCGTTAAAAATCGAATATTGAAAAATACAAGGACTGTCTGTCGTTCTAAACTAGTGGACCTGGGTACTCTTTCCTTTTATAATAAATACTATGTAGAATTAGTACAATGTATCGTACAAGCAAAAAAAATCGAAAAGGTCAGGTATGTAGTTTGCAACATACGTAGACTACTATTATTACTGCAGGGATTGGAGTTGGAACAACAATGAAGTACTACAACATATGATCAAATGATTGACAATTAATGGAATTCAGGTATCAGATGACTCGGGTTTCGCATTACAGATTCAGCGGAATTCCAGGAATAACAATGTCATGGTCTAACAATCATGTTATGCACATTATGTCTCCACCAAATCAAACCAGCCACAGGAATGTGTACCCTTGGGTAGACAAAGCACGGATATTTCTGAACAGCTCAATTCTCATATCGTAACCTGGAGATCGAAACAAAGCCGCTTATATATTTTCCCTGAACTCCATTAGTTCAATTGATTTGCATCCTACTCGATTACTGGAGGCCAATGAACTGAGCGTCCGGCAAAAATCTTTGACACCAGGTAGGTTTTATGCCTCCATGTTACATATGTATTTGTAACTCAACTAAAAACGGAAAAATCAAGCATGCATGCCAATATTTATGATACAATACAACGTGTGATGACATAAATTAACATATGGCAGCATGCCTCTACGTACTTACGTTAGTTTTTTAAATAATTTAAAACATGTAACTTCTGATTCCTTTCGAAGATCTTCAAGATAATTAATAATTGGAATTGGGTTTTTGATTCAGAACGCATAAAGAATTAAACATTCTAAATTATTAAAAACAAGATAATAAAATTCCAATCTTTTTCAGAAATTTAGCATGTGGATGCTTGGTCATTTCTAGACTCGTTAAACTGTTAAATGAAAGAATTTAACACAGAACGCACTTTTAAAATCGAGTGTAGTAGAGTGAGAGTAGAGAGACAGCCGTGGTTTCTTACAGTATAGTAAATACACATGAGTACTTTCTACATTGCAACCCCACATAAAAAGTCACTACTTTTGTTACTGTTTCAAGGGTTTAATTTTGATTGGAGACAGTCACAGATGCAACGTACCATAACTTAAGCAAAATTCCTTACTCGCGCAACTAGAGACCCAAAATAAGATGCAATGTATAAGAATTGGAGAAGAGGGAGAAAGTCCATACATTAAAACCTAAGTCGGTCGACCACGTTCTGAGACTCTGCTTTCACAACCACCAGATACTTGCAGACTGCGACTGCACCCACCCAGCAAACCACATTTTCTGCTGAAGACTAGTAGACGCATTGGAACACATATGGAACAGGAAGGATAATTTTCCTCTTTGTTAATTACGGTCATAAATTATATTCTTCTCCTAGGAAGGAAACATGGGCGGGGATGCAGTTCTGTGAAAACCTGAGAAGAGGTAGGATCCTCTTTCTTCTACAACCAGAATTTTTTAGGGTGGAGATTGTCACCATACACACAGGGGTTTCCAACATTCACCATGATCTATTGCTTTCTCCCAGAGTGGGTTCTTGTCCTTGCACTACTATTTACTAAACCTTGCATTTGTCTTGCACTCTAGAAGTCTCACGAGGAAATTACTTTTCACGTAAAAATCGGAAAATCAACTATCATTCTCTCAACTCTCAATCCAAATATGAACCTGAGAGGCCTTACTTCGTGAGAGCATCATAAGTGGGGAACACAAACCTTTTTTCGGCTTTTGAATTTTTTTGAAACATTGCAACAAATCTATTCCTGTAATATCCTTCTCTGCATACGTCAGCAGTAGTACTAAATGTACTTTTGCTACTGGTAACTTGGAATCAAAATAATCAAAAGACACGTAACATACTAATTCTAACAACCAACTCCCTGAGCCCGACACATGTTGGCCCACTGGACCACATTTAGTTTTGTACGATTTGAGTTTCAATAGAAATATTTTCCTTGTCAGCCCTCTTATTCCTTCGAGATAAATGTCTTTCAGTCTAACTGATACCAAATTGTCCTCAGCATGGTATGCTCTATTTGCGAAGAAGTTTAAAGAGAAGCATGGAGAAAATGAAAACTGGGGCTGATAAGCATTGAAAATCGTACACATTTCTTTCTGGATTGTTTGAATAAAATCGCCGATCGTTGTATTCTACGGGAAATAATGTGGGACAGGCATTCAGAAAGCTGGTACAGTTTGACTCAGATTAGTTAGTTTTGGTTTTGTATTTTTGATGCAATTCATGATGGACTCTGTTACTTTTGTGACCACAGACGCTAAAATTGAAACGAACAACCGTGCGCTTTCTTGAACACCCTGTTAGGTAAGGACGGATATATGCAGGACATAATATGTTGTATCTCGGAACGAAGGTAAAGAGTGACAGTTTGACAGGCTGCAAGGAAAGTAGATCAAGGCATCAACGAAATGCACGGAGGATATGCCGCCCGAGATGATGGAATGACTGCACGGCGTATTCAGGAGTCGTCGACAGGAGTGGGACGTTAGTTATAATCTTAAAATAGACTTATTAATTCAAGTTTTCAAACACTCTCTGGAGGAGATTGCAGCTCTTTCCATCGGTTTAAATATGGTACCCCAAGTACAACGGAAAAGCTACGGTGGAGAGGAGCCAGTTTGTAGAAACTTAGAGAAAACAACTAGGTGCAATAGAAGTAAAATTAACCCCATCAGGATTGTGATTTGGACACGCCAGTGTGATGAAAAGCGAACACGAAATGGAAAGGCCGTGCACTTGTCTCACCGCATCATGACTGACTTTCACCTTTGCCGCCTGTTGTGTGATCCGATGCCATGTAGAAAGAATTCCAATTTTCAAATAAGTTTGATAAGTCGCGTTGAGTTGTAGTTTTTTTTTTACAGCGCTGATCTACCTCGAAATATGAATAGAATAGAATGCGCACTATACTCATTATTACTCTATACACCCCTTCCAAGGTCAAGAAGCCTGAAAACTTAAGACGGTCAGGTCATTGCAGTAGGATGGTGGCCGTGTTGCCTCGATTGCTGGGTTATTCTGTGTTTAGCTGTTAACTGTTAGAAACTTTTTTAAAAGTGAATCGGCTCCCAGCTATATTAAATGATTTGACCAACTATGTAATTGTTATTTTTGATGCTTGCCCCACTCGGATGTACTATTCGAAGGAAGCATATTTTCAGCACGGATTTCACGAGCAGTTTGACTTTATTTGAACCCAACGTTTCGAGTACAGTAAACTTTACTCTTCTTCAGGGGCTTTAACAGAGTCCGACTTTTAGCGAATTAACGTTTATCCGTAAAAAATTGACTCCTTCGAATATGTAAATGTTTACGTAGATGGTTTTTAGAAACTTCTGGCGACAATCAAGATTTTATCTGCCAACAAATCGGTCTTCACGATACTTGGTGCATCTTTACACACACTATAAAGGTTTCCAGGTCAGTCTAGAGAGCCTATTTCCATTTCTAAACTAGTCTGAAACAATTTTGATCCCAAAAATGTGAGTAAGTCCAAATTTTCAACACCTGCGTGGTGCGTGGTTTTACCTTAAGACGGAACTCTTGGAACCACTGTAGCAAAGGCTGGCTTTATGAAAACCTGGGAAAGGAAAGAACCCATGGAGAGACTGAGAGTGATGCTAAAGAGAAAGTGATGCGGACCATTAATGTTAATGGGTCTCTTGGCTGCTCAGAAGAAAGTTGGGGAGTCCAAGACGGATGGTGTGTGACCTTTAGTATCTCTTCTCTTCCTATTCGTCCCCTGACCAAATGATGGTCGCTCATCATCATCACGTCCATTCAACTCATCAGGGTCCAAAACCCAGAGTACCCAGAAAGGGTGTCTACGACGAGAGTAGAGGTCCATAACTAAGAAAAGAGGGAATATGCCCTACCGGGCATCCTCTTCCAACCATCCGGATAGACAAAGTTTACGGGGTCTCCGGTCAAAAGTTCTCCAGGTTCTTATACGTATGTAGCTTCCATTGCTAGAGGTGATCTTCTGATATGATAAGATTCTCCTCGGGAAATGTGTGTATTATATACCTCTCCCTCTCCCTGAGTTTCCCCAGCAAGGACTTTTCTACCATTCTCTACCTCAAACTTCCCCAAAATTCCTGTCTCGTCCGTTTCTACTCCTGAATTCATCGATCCAAATCAGATATGGACTGCGCTCCTCTTTTAACAGTTTCTCCAAGTCCCAAACTATCGTCACATTTTAAGTAGGGATGGTCTTCGATGTGATTGGAATCTCCTTGTGGTTTTGCATGGTTTGGTTGTGCAAGTGCAACCTTGCCCATAGCCGTAAAGTTAACCCGATGCCCGATAGCTATTGCCCATACTCACAGATTTTACTAAACGTCCCTTACACCCTTTTGCCCAATTTCTTTCGCGAGAAAAATCATTTTTGATGAAATATGGCCGTAATTTTCCGTGCTTTGAATTAAATAATTGAATTCTGCCTTACGATGAGCTGAACAGGTCAGGTTTATTGACGTGAAACCGCGTGACCTCGTCCTTAAGAATATACCCCTGGGTTAGGCAGCCACCTAGTTGAGACGACCGATGATAAATGATATCAAATGTGAGACCTGTATCGCTCGATCGCTTATGGCTAAGCCCATGTCTACCTATACACCAAATTACCACACTTTGGTCCCCGAAACGTTTGGTCGCCCTGGACAGGTTTCATTACAACATTATTAATTTATTATTAATTTCGTCTGTCATCATTCTAAAATAGGGGCGACTGTCATATTAGAATAATAAATACAGTCGAAATGACCTTGTTAGCTAGTTGTATCAGGTAAAGATGTAAATTAGAGCAGAATCCTGATTATAGAGATTATCGTGGTCAGAATTTCTGGCAACACCTGAGAATGTAAAATACTAATGAAAACAATTGAAATGTTTGCCAAAGACGTCAAAATAGGAGTACTCCATCAATTCAACAACTCATGCACTTTGTATAACAGCCAAATGGGTTTAGGGAATTGGAATGTCTAGCACGATAACTCCTGCATAAAATATTTCATAACAACCGAGATAGTTTTGTAAAAACCTACACATCCGCGTTCACAGATATATAAACTGGAATGAATGAAACTCAAAGAATGGAATCGCGTTTTCTTCAGATCTCATGCACAAACTGATGATAAAAAAAACTAATGCGACGGAAACCTATGGTTGTGCTGCTACGTTACGTTGAATTCTTCACAAAAGAAAACTCGAAAGGAAATCAACTTGGAATTGCATTTTGTATTCATCGCAAATCTACACCTCAATTTACCTCTGAGACTAACAAAAGCTTACCACGCAGATGATTCTATAGAATAGAATTCTCTCGATGAACGATGGGCATGCATTGAAATTCCAAGGAAAAACTAAGAATGTGAATGTGACCCAGAGAGATGAGAGAAAAAGGACAATCACTTATAGACTCCTTAATGTTATTAGGAATTAGTTTTACAAAATGTGGGAACCTTCCTTCCTTTCAAATTTCCTGGAAACCGGCAGAATATTGATCAGGCGTTTCGGGGATAACCCTTTCAATAATCGACTACGTTGGATGACGAGTTTGAAAATTTCCAAAGCCTGAATTTTCCCAAATAAAATGCACGCGTACCATGGTAAGATATGACGGACAAAAATCATGAATATAGGTCAGAAGAGAACATGCCAGCCTTACAAGAATAGCAAGTCTAGAGCATAATGTAACCTCGACAGGCAAGGAAAAGGCAAAGGCGTCGACGAGAATGCTTTCCTGGCTGGAAATTCATCATTATCATAATCGCCCGCCGGATCCTCACAATTTCCACCTTGGATATCGTTGTGTGTATACGTTGAAGGCAGAAAAATGAGTGCATTTCCATTATTCCATTCCGTGGGGCAAACGGCAAAGGATGAAGACTGTGCATGAGATGACGAACAACTGAGGAAGTAATCAGTGGAGGTTCTTGGAATTCGTGCAAAATAGGCCAAAATGGGCCAGATTACTAAAAAGTGTGAGATTTTAGAGTAGTACCTAAACCAAAACATTTTGGGCTTCGATTCTATTGGCCCTCATCTAGCTAGAACCGTGACTGGAAGTAACATGAGGAGTGCAGTGCAGATATTTTCACGAGTGATTTATGGCACATCCAAGCGAGCGACTCATCTGACATCGACATCCCTTATGAGACACCAATATCGCCGAAAGCTCCTCAAAACCTTCTTCAAAAAAATACAGAAGCAAGCAACGAACCAACCAGTCAGACGACAACTTTGGAAAAGTTGCCCCGAACGAGATATTATAGACGTGCCAGGGAGAATTTTTACAGTACTGCATGTACTTTGAGATAAGAATCCTTCCTTCAATCCATATTCCACAGATTCCTCTCTCACATCCGTTGTTCAGATTTCAAATTCGGGTCGCAGACCGAAGATGAGTCATTTCAATTTAGCTATTATACCATACCCTTCACACCTCCTTCTCAGAGTAAACTGTTGCGGAACTAAAGTGTGACCAGGGTGTTTAAATATTTTCATGGATGATAAGTGATAAGATATTTCGATTAAGAATTTTCAGCCTACAGATAAAGGAAGAATTCCACATAGCCATAAGCAATTGGAGCAGCATTAGAAACTGGAAAAGGGAGTACTTACCAGTAACACAACCACACGAAGTGTACATTTTAGGTACGGTGTACGGGTGTACTGTACGATGTGTATGTACATGGATGATCACTCCCGACCTTTTTCCTCTTCACAAAATGAATTGGATTCCATTGACCCGAACTTTGATTGGTGGACAATCAGACTGGGAGGACAGGAAGTCTGGATTGGCATCGTCATCGGCATCAGAATTTGGAACCGTCGACTGTGGACTGTGAATTGTGGAGAATTCAGTCTCTCTGAGGTCTTCCAACTCAACACATCATTCCATTTTCCATTCCTTTCCTCTCACAAAGTTGAAAGTAGAAAAGAAAATTGTGACCAAACCCTTAGCTGTCGGCACACCCAGACTCCCACACCACACACCACAGACCGACGGACAGAAATCAGTGATCAGTGTTCAGTGTCCTGACTTTGACGACTGTTTTTCAACAATTTGGTAAGTTTTCCATTTTTTTTACAAAATTTTTTAGTGTTTTTTTAAGTAAAATGGAAAATCAGAGTAGAGAAGGAAGGAGAGAGTTCATTGAACTCGGAAGCAAAGCTCACTTCCATTTTCCTTCCATGAGAGACGTCATGCGCACCCACCCAGACTGGCAGACGAGACTTACGTAATGTGACGCAATGTATGTTACGGGGAGAAGAGGAAATAGTCAAAATCGTTGCAGTTGCAACTTGCAACCTGTGTCTCCGTCCAACGTAGTGGTAGTAGTAGTAGTTCCGTCCGACTCAACGACTCCGACTCGGGTCAATTACTTCGAACATGTAATTTAATTATACCCTCATTTCTGAAGGCAAATTAACTACAATTACGTTTTAATTTAATTACAAATTGTACTTGACTCAAGTCAGCAATCAGCGGTGTTGTGTTACGAATGTGTGGTGTGCCCATCACATTTCTGTATGTTATGTAGTGGGGGGCTTGATTCACCTGCCTTGCGGACGGGGTTTTAGACAGAAAGGTATCTCGATCGAGGGTTTTTTTCCTGTTAGGTTTCTTCACTTTCCAGATACAGACAAATGGGCGAGACAGGTGTTTTCTATTTAGTACCTGCTCGTGCATTCTCTGTGGGATGATTGACAGGATGCCTTTAAAAAATTAGAGTAATAATTGGAAATTAAATTAGAGCGTGTATTTTATTTTTATAATACTTATTTAGTTGAGTTCATGATCATAATTTCAATTATTGTGTGTTCCTGTGACACATGGCATTGGCATTGCTATCTCCCAGTCTCTCGATGCGATGCGAAGCTTTCTGGGAGTTTTGACTTTATTTTGGTCTGTTGAATTCTCTTTCCTTTTCTTTGTATTTTTTTTGGAGTTCAACGACTCATTTTGGAAGAAATTTAACCTTCGAAAGTAGAGTGTGATTGACCTACCTCAACTTGAGCTGTGTTTTTCTACAAAGAATGAGAAAGACAAAGATGGAGGATGAAAATGAAATAAACGACAGCCACAGTATATTTAGTATTTTAAAATGCAAATGTCTAATCCGTATATTTTTACAACAGCGACAGCAAGAGGTGACAATTACCTACATTTATTGCATTAATTAATTGGAACACGGCCACACCGTACCTTTCAAACTATTAATGTCAGAAAGGTCTCATAGTCTCATTCGCCAACTATACGTTTTACATAGTTTTGGTTAATTAATTAGTTTTCCGTTGGTAAAATAAGATAGTCAGGGCGGGTCATTCAGTAATCTTTAAATTTAGGACAGGACAGTCACCTCATTTCATCACTGGTGGTGACATTGATTTTGTTTTTTGATGATCTTCTAATCAGTATCATTCATTTATCATTCCTTTGTTGAATTTGTACAGAAAATGGTTGAGGATAATCAAAACACGACGACGAAGACGATGGTGCCTGAAGGGAACTACAAGGTAGTTTCATTTGCTTTGGATTTGACCGGAAAGAAGTTGATTGACGAGATTTGCCATATCGGTAAGCTTATTTTCATATTTGCGGAATTTGTCAATGAGGATGAGTTCTTTCTTCGTTTTCATGAAAAAATTATTTTTAGGAGCATTTGCGCATCCGGACCATGTGTTTTCCCAGTACATCATGCCATACAGGGATGTAAGTCGGAGTTCAACTAGAGCCCATGGAGTTCGAGTCTTCACGAGTTTCGGGTGAGTGGCAGTGTGGCAGTGTAATTCAGTTTTCTTGACCTCAACATGACCACATAAGCAAGCTTTAGCTTCGAATGTTGTAAAGTGATGAGTTTTTAATAACTTATAGAAAAATTGGTACTTTAAATTGTAGTTAGTAGTTAGAAGCTTCAAGCAATTTCTAGGCCTGAAGTAATCAAGTAATACTGACTGATACTTTGTTCATGAAGACGAAGGTCTAGGTTCACTGGGCAGTCGGACTCCTAACTTTCATAGCAAAGACATTGACAGAATTGACACCTAAGAGAAAGTGGGCGAAAAGTTACATTATTTTTTTTAATATTGTTGTTTCCAAGTTCCACTTCTGAAAGTTTTTTGACGAGGCGTGGTACTGCGAGTACAAATATTTCCTTTCGAGTTTGGAATTCAAAAAGAGTTTAGACACTTGGTTTTTGTCAGGATTCAGGATTACTGTATGATTTCCTTTATAAGGGGAGAATGTCTCAAAACTATAGTAGAAGGGAAAACTTATTACGATGTTCAGGAGAAAAAAATATTTTTTGTATATTTCCTAGTCTTGGGTTTCCCAATTCCATATCATTTAGATAGTTATGCATAATTCCGTCCAGACGACGTCTTGTCTGCATTATGTTAGATAAAATTAATATTTCGAGTTGACTTGATTCTTCTGGCTCATGTTCGATGTTCCTATCCCGGCTGGCTTCGAATATTTTTGTTTGCTAACCAATTCTTTTGCTGCATGTACTGTAACTGTATATGGCCGGTTTGTCTTCTGATGAATGACTGAATCAGTTACTCTCATTCCACTGGAATCAGAGTGACTGGCCGTCGTCGCCAACTCCAAGATTAAGATTATTATTGACTTCACATTCACTGACCAAAATCTGAAAGAATGATTAGGACAACACACGAGAAAAACTTTGAGTGAAATTCACATTCCATTCCATCTTGAGATTTTATTTTGCTCTTCTTAACTTTAACGTCCAACCCCGTATACATATTCCGTAACCGTATTCCTTCGTAATGAATGCGATTGCAATGACATGAGAGCAGAGCTCTGCTTTTGAGTTCGATTCTGCGATGCGGACAATTCAATTGAGATCTGTCCTTGTTAATCATGCTTCCGGTCTGCATGTTTTATGTAATAAGTCGAATTTTCCCTGACGTAATAATGAATATAGAATGGTGGAAATTCAGATCAGACCAGAGAGATACATTTTGTAATTAATTACGAAATTGCAGTTATAATTAATTATATCTCAAATACCATGCAATTGTAATTTGAAATTTTGGAAAACATAATTTGAAAAAATTCTACTTTTAACTTATTTTTCAAGCCTTTTATGAGCCCAATTCGTCGAATTTTAAACAACAAAATGTGAAAGGCAGATGGCGGATCTATATTCCTACGTTGGCTTTAGTTAAGTTCTACCAAAAAATCATGAACATCAAAGCATTTTTTTTTACAAAATCTCGTGCACTGACGATTTTTTAATTGTAATTAATTGCCTTCACCATATAGTCTATTACTTGTAATTGTAATTAATTACTTCGAAAGCAAGGCCTTGTCCTTGTATTGTAATTGTAATTAATTAATGACAAATAAATTGGGATAATTTAATTTTTAATTTGTAGTTAGTTACATTTAGACAAATCTCACTTGTTTCTGTTTATTCCAGACGTTTCCGGGTCTTAAAAGAAGTTCGTTCCATGAAGACGCTAAGGACAAAGAGTGAATACTCAACTCTGATTGAATTCATCGAGTGGATGAAAAAGGTATCAGCGGATAACCCGGACGGCATTATTTTGGCATTTCATGACAACCACGTGAACGACATGGTTCCCTTCATCTTGGAAGCCCTACGACGATACAAGCTGAACAATGATTTCTTTGCGGTCGTCAAAGGGTTCGTTAATTCCCACACTATCGCCATGGATCATCTGGAACAGAAGGACCGCCCAATCTCTTTGAGGTCTCTTCTTCGCAAGGGTAAGTTTGACGTTCATTTAGTCGTCTTGAGATGAAAATGAGATCATGAACTCCGATTAATTTTTGTATGTAATACAGTTTTGAAATTCGACGAAGAAAAACTCAATTCAAACCTATTTGAAAGTGCGAAGAGGCGAGCTCAACTCACTTACCAGGTGATGGCTAAAATGTTCGACGTGGAAGGTGAAATTTCGTCTGACATGGTTAAGAAGGTTGCAACCGGACAAGATGAGGTATTTGAAGCGAAACAAAAAAATCTTTCTCGTTTTCCGATAAAAAGGTTAAGAACGTATTATATTCTCAAATGCAGGAATTAGCTAATTTGGAAAAGCAGATTGTATTGGCACGCAAGGTCAAGTCATTGCGTCCAATTTTTGTGGGACAAATTCGAAAAGGACCAAAGGAGCGGAGCCGGGCAGTTGCTCTCCGTCGTTATTTGATTGACATCGGGACTGACTACGAAAATGTTCGAAGTGCCTTTGAGACTGGGTCTCGGGAAGGGCTTCTTACGATGGTAGGCTCTAGTACAGGCGGAAAGAAAAAGAAGCAGGTGAGGATTTCTATTCCCATAACCTAACCAATGCAATGACTTCACTGCCTTACTGTGTTTACTAAAAATTTCTGTTCCTAGGACACGGAAGATCTTGTAGGCCTCATTGTGGCTCACTTTACTGGAAATATGAAGGCAGACGTAAATGCCAACATCACTACGTCAAAAAAGGAAATCGGTGCCGGAGAGCCCAGAAGATCTTCCGAGGAGGAGGACGAGGATGAGGAAGAGGAGTCCTCTGGCGAGACGGATGACGATGAATTCGAAGAGGCCAAAGATGACGAGGATTTGGAAATTGGGGATGTTGAAACGGAGATTTAAATTATGTCTTCGCGTAGACAATTCTATTTCAACATACTAACCTGGCCATACAAAGAAATGCAATGTTAATCTAGTTACCTATACATAATTTAATTAATTTAAGTTAAGCTCACAAACTTACTTCAATTATGTAATCCAAGACGTAACATTAGCCTAAATATTGCAATAATTCGTCTAAAAATTAAGAAAGTCAAAAGTACCACACTGCTGCCTCAACCTACACTTGTCCAAAAAAAATCATGAATTATGTATTAATCAGTGATCAATCAGAGGACTCAAATAAAGTATATTACATATTATATACGTAAATTACTAGTCCAGCAATAATTTTTTTATTCTATATAATGTTGGCATTGGCTAATTTGTTTTCGAACTTTCTATAATCTGATTAGTCACCGGCAGTGGCGCTGGCGCTGCCGCCGATTGTGGATTTGGTGCAGATTTAATAGGTGGATTTAGGGGTTTAATAGGCACTACCACTCTTTCTCCGGGTCTCCCATCAATTGATACTTCCAACTTTACAACTTTCCAGGAGAGTTTGGCTGGTTCTTCCTGAGGTTTAGCTGGGGTGGGGGTGGGGTTGTCATCAGGTGTTCTGAGTGCTTTAAAATGCATGGTGCCAGACTTTTGTGACCCACTCATTGGAATTTCAAAAACAGCTTCTGTTTCGCCAACGGTATAGTTTCGACTGATATCTGATAAATCTGCATTTCCAAATTTAATTGGTTCACCCAAATATTCGACTAGTGGACGATGCGCTAAGACATGAGCAGCTGCTTTCAAGTAATAATCAGATTTTCGAAGCTTCTGGTCCACTAAGTATTTCATATAATATCCGGAAACGGAAACAAAGAGTCCTCCAATAGCGGCAATCTTCACAAGGCGGAGATTCGACGGAGTGAATGCCATTCTAAAATTACAAGAAAAATATTAGG
>JAQGCB010001901.1:0-12912 GCA_034698835.1 Protaphorura tricampata
CTTCCGATCGGATCAAACTACAAAATATTGTCCAGACAGTGCAAGGACTCAAACTCCAGAACATATGCCGTGTATTTCCAATTCAAAGCCTCAAACTCCGGAATATCTGATGACTTCTCGTTCGAGAGATCAACCGCCAAATTTCATTCAGAGCATTCCTGAACTAAAAACTTCCTCCTCAGAAATGATTCAAAATATATCCACCCAAAAATTGTGTTTATCTGTAGCTGTAACAGATTCCAGGCCAATCTCCGCTATATCCTCCGGTGGATTTACACCAAGTGCGAGTATTTCCCAAGTCTTCAAGATCGACACATCTAAGGCGATTCCTAAAGAGAAGAGAATACCACTTGCTCCAAGCCCTGCCGAGATTAACAGATCTTCTAGAACTAACGATAAGGCTGGTATATTTCCAAGCGTCCCTCAAAAGTTTGAAATGATTAACCCTCGAAGATACCCATACCCTATTTGGTGTCGTCGTATGGATGAACCTATAAAATTTGAACAGACTGAGGAGCCTGACATGTTGGAACATCTTGACCCAGCAAAAACTCCAAAAAATGTCGCTCATCCAAGGAGTGGTCTTACGTTGCCGTGAGTATAAATTTCGACGAGAAACTTTTAAAAATATTCTGATCATACTCTAATTTTTGTTTATTGATTTGTAGTAAGGCGTCTTCAAAGGAAAACCTCGAACCCTCACCCACACCACCAAAACCATCAACTCCATCAGCACCGCCGAAACTTTCTTTGGGACAACGATTTTCTCAAGCGATCCTAAAATTGTTTCCACGAAAATCACCGTCTCAGACCCCCGAGAATGAGTCACTAACAAGGCCTGAAACAGCAACATCTAAGAATGCATTTGGACTAATGGAAACGATTAGACTTGACATAGGAATAACTACAGAAGGAAAAATACCAAAACCAGTGTTAGAACGATCACCGTCTACTGGAATGATCCTGAAAAGAGTTTATGGAGTTTTAGATTTAACTCTCGATGTTACACAAAAAGTTCGACCCACCACAAATACCACAATGGGTTCAATTTCAAAGAAAAAATCAACTGCCTTCAGAAATGTGTACTTTTCAACAGAGAAACCTGTAAAACGAGACCAGAACCACAGTCGCAATCTCCCTAGAGAATTCACATCTATTGAAGTACACACGACTGATTCCAGTGACAGTGAGTCCAGCGGATTTGTGGGAAGGGATGGACGGGAAGGGTTCTGAATAAGGAACATCGTGACGAAACGTATGACAATCAATAATTTAGGTTTCCATGGATTAAGGATGGCTGACAGTTTGTTCTCTGTCAACCGGAAATATAATATTTCGATTATCGGCCCTCCTTCACTATTTGAAAGTTACTCGACATTATGCTTTATGTTGAGGACTACAAAATAGAATTTATTTTAAGTAAATGATTTTTGCTGAATTTCCTTGCATAATGGTCATTTATTCCGAAGTTCTTCCGCCGAATCAATTTTCATGAGAGAATAAAAGGGTTTAATTCACACAAGGAGTAAAATCAAACTCAGTTTTACATTATGATTCGGTTAGCCTGGAAATAGTTTCATATTTATTAATTCAAACCCGACGATTCCAGTTTTCTTCAGATCTTGTTTGGAATCTTCGGTTCCTTAATATCTTATAATGAAGTGACTTTAAAGGTGCAGTCCGATTCTCTATAAACTATGTTGTATTTCATACAACAGCGACTTTCTCCACAATGATATTATTTCACTATTGGGATTTTTTTATATTTAGTTCTCGTGGATTTAAGAGACTGGAACTTCTCTGAAATAGCTTAATTATAAGTACATATATATTGTACTGAATGCATGAACAATAAATTGTAGAACTGTGCTAGAATGGACAAAATCCTGAGGAAAGAGGCAGATATTAGAAAATTACTGGAGGATGAGACGAGGGTGAAAAGGGCTTCTGAATTAGTGGCCCTGATGAAGGCCCACAAAGAGTATAATAGAAGAATTTCCAAAGAACCACCAAATCGACCACGGTCTAAGTCTGACGAGTATCGAAATGTCAATGTCTTTCAAGCACCGACCATAGATGATATGATGCGAACATTCCAAGACACAAGAAGGCCTCAGCAGATCCAGCAAAAAGACAAAGGGCTAAAGCGGTTGGGCCTTAATGAGAGAATGTCGACCAGTAGTTTCAGTTTGGATGAAAAAGGTAAACATTTCATTAGAACATTGACGATATCGAATTCGAAACAGTTATCGATACTTCGATAAACTTATGAAATATAAATTTTTAGAGCCTCCAAATAAAACTCAAGCAGAGGTAGTTCAAGCAGTATTGTCCTGGAGGAAGAAATCAAAGGCGTATGTGAAAACCGCAATGACAGAAGAGGAGAACCTTGAAAACAGAACAAGTCATGAAGAATTAGTTAGCGAATCAGCCAACAGTGCCAAACCAAGGGTAAAATTGGTAAATCCGAAAACTATTACAAATAGAAAGAGAAGGGCCTCCAGAAAAACTATCAGAAGTAGGAAACAAAGAGCTAAGAGGATTATGACCAGTACTAGTCCGACGAATAGAACCCTTTCCCCAACAATTTCTGACTTGGAATCTCTGAATAAATTGATAGAAGAAAATAAAAGGAAAATACTCTATGTTGAAAGGCAACTGCATTCGATCAACCAACCAATAATTCCCCCAGCACCAGCAAGACCACCGAAGACAGCGACAGTCGGCTTAATAAAAAAGACTAATGAACTCAGAGTGGCAACCACAACCAGATCAAAGTCAAAATCTCGCTGGTAATTCTTTCGCCTAGTAATAGTACCTCCTATAAAAATGCTAGAAGAATGTACAGGTGTAAATTGTTTAATATTTTTTGTAATTTTAAAGGGATGCCAATTGTCAACCGATTCCTCAACCAAGACCAGCACATTTATCTCGACCAAATAAAAGGGAATCTGACGGACGCCTGCCTCGTCCTCGGGTCAGAAAATTAGAAAGAACAATTAATGACCCAGAATTGTTAACACTGAAACCTCCCCCACTTTCACCCAAACCTTCTATTGGAAATCAAACGTCTAAGAATACAATCGCTTGGTTCAAACTAAATCCTCACAAATCATCTGGAGAGAAAATTAACACTCCAAAACCTAGGAGTAGCAGGAGACCAACTGCAAAAGAAGCAATTGAGAATTCGGAAAGAATTAGACTTGGACTTCAGGCAAGGGTAAAACCGACAAGGACAACTAATAGAGTTCAAGGAGTTTTAAATATTCCTCGTGAAGTCCAGGGTTCGTCTCCCAAAGAAGTCAAATCCACTCAAATACCTTCCAAGAGCGGAATCTTCAGAACGTTATTTAGAAGGTCAGGTCGAGTGTCAAATTCGGATGCGATGGATTCAAATGAATCGAATGCCAAAAAAGGTATCTTTCAACGTTTTTGGCAAGGGATGAAAAGTATTTTGTGGAAAGAAAATCGTGTCACACCAATGACACAAAATGATTAAAAAATAATTACTGTTGACTAATGTCCAATTATTTTCCGCGGAATTGGGATTCTTGAGGCTTACTATATCTAAGTGTGTATGTCCAAGGTGATTTGGTGTTAATGTTCCAATGAATTGATAACTTCCATCACTTTCCTCGTCAACGTGATGACATCGTGGTGTGCTCAGCTTCTCTTATTAGTTATCTTTTCAAGTTTTATGTCATGTGAATATGAACCTGCGTCCGTACTTTATTATGAATGATTCTTCTGGTACAATCAAAAACTGGATTAATTTCAACAAAATTAAAACGTATTTAATTTATAACGCCTGAATTTATTCATTTGTAAGGTTATTTGATATAATCCCCCTGATGTATGTGACGAACTGTAATAAATATACCGACATAAATATTTCAGATTTGTTATTTATACAAAGTCGTAACAAACGAACCAATTCAACAGACACGACGTATACATATTTTTTTTTCATGGCAATCAACCTAGAAATAATTCTTTAGCTACCATTTTTACGTAATGTTTACCTTTCATATAGGCTTTAACGTTAATCTTCATGAACTACCAAATCAACAAAGAAATTTTAGCTTTCATTTTGGACTGAAATTAAATGAAAGCTATGCACCCTGAATCGATCCACAGTAAAATACTCTCAAGTGTAAAAGTAAGTTAAGATTGCGTTATTTGACTTGAGATATTTACAGAAACACCTAAGCAAGAAGTTAATTAATCAATGGCAAGTATATAGTCGTCACACTGCACGATTACATTTCAAAATAAAAATTATAAGCTCAACAATAAACTCATAGTATTAAATTTTAGGCACCAAATTCGTACATTTCCTGATTTGTTTGACTAACTTGTTGATCTTCATCAGACTTGTCCAAGGCATTGTAGTTATCATCAGAGGATTTACCCATCAAGTGTTGAACAGAATAATGTGCCCTCATGTTGGCCACTTTAGAGAATGCTTTATTACAAATGGGACACCTAAGAGAGCATAAAAATAATGTCAAAGTAGTTTATGCCGAGATCCGGGCATTATTCAATTCATTGGCGTTGGTGCAGATAGAACATGCTTTCACTCAAGGAGAAAGCAAGAGAAATCCACCAAATTACTTTCACCTTATTCTGAGCATGTTCGATTCAGTTATTCCGAGAAAATAGTAAGTTTAATTTAATTACAAAAACCTACCGAGTAGCCCCCATGTGATACTTCTTATGGTCATTCAAGGAACGATGATGAAGGTAACGTTTTCCACATAAATTACAGACGAAAGAACCACCAGCATCCCCCATTTCATTCGTTGAGAGAAACCGATTAGTGCTCCCTTTACGACTACCTTTTTTCAACTGAATCTTTCCTTCTTGAGCAAGACCTTCTAGACTGGCCTCATCATCATCGGACCTCAGAAGCTCTTGCGTTAAACTAAAATTTGGTGTAGAAATTCCAGAAGATGATTCTGTTACAGAGCCGAAAAAACTACTCAAGGAATTCATAGAAGTGGAAGTACTCGTTGAAGTCGTGTTAGGATTTGGTCTTCGGACTAACCCATCCGTTAATTGAGCAAGTTTAGTTTCAAGGTTATAAGCATTTCGAGTTGACCCCGTTTGTTGCATATAGTACTCATTGTCAATGTCATTGTCATTATCATCCTCGCCGCCATTTTCATTGTCATAGTCGTCTAATTCGTCATCCTCATCACCTTCGCTTCCGTCCAACTGTTCAATTTCATTTTCAAGATACTCAATGTCTTCAGGAGATAATTCGTTCTCCCTGGAATCCTCGTCATTCTCACCCCCCTGATACCCTTTTTCATCAGAATCTTCCATTTCGACCATTGGCTTAATTGGTATTGGTGGTTCCTGTACTTTTAAGGCACGATTGGAGGTGCTCGACGAATAAGTCACCCAATTTTGGTCCTTGGAAGTTAGGAATCTTCGTTTATGACGTCGGTTCACTGTGATAATTAACATAAATAGTTGTGCTCCATCGTTATTTAAATCAATCAGGATTCTCGTTGTGACCTGACTATCCGACCGCTCGCTCTTTACCTATCCATGCTCCGATCTCTGATCTGAAATACTACCTCCGTACTAATGAGAATCATCTGACCTCGCCGAAATTGGATCTAATGCTGTTGAATTACTAAAATGTCCTTAGCTCTCTGTTCCCCTAAAAACGTCATAGTTAGAATCGTGTAGTCTACGTTGACAACAATGCTATAAAATCTAAACTGTTCAAAATTTCCGAAGGAGTGAATGTACTTGATTTGAATATTATTTATTGATTAATAATTCCACGGACTCGACGCAACGGTTTTGTTTATGAAATACAATTCATTGACCCAACGTTCATTCAATTTACAACTATATAAATCTTTGCAATGAATTGATTACATAGATTATTCAAAACACGATGTACATAAAAGTAAATTTTTCAAATATTAATTCTTCATTTGCATTACTAAAAACTTAACAGAGCCATAAGAAGATGAGTGTATATTGTAGAAAACGTAGATTTGACGTAATAGAGCGAGGAAGTACTAACAAATTGTCTTCTTGATTTCTTTATGTAACAGAATCTTCGTCACTCCGTTCTCCTGTCGTATTAAGCGTTGGATTCACATCCTTGTGTACATTTCTAATATGACGATTCAAATGAGACTTCTTGGACAATTGTTTTCCACAGTATTCACAATAAAAATGTCCAAGATGAAAACGACGATGTTCGTTGAATGAGGAAATACATCGGTAAGATTTTCCACAGATATTGCATGGAAGTGATATTGATGATACAAGAGGGTTCCATACAATCCCCACTGCACCACCCCCACTATTAGCAATTACACTATTCTCAACTTCTTCTTCTCCATTATCCATTTCTCCTGAGGGAGGAGAGTGGTAACCAAAAAAATTAGGTGGTGGACCATGAGTCAAATCTAAATTAATATGTAACAAATCAACAAGTAGGCCAGATGCGAACCAATTCCAATACAAATCTGACAGAGAAAGAATAATAACAAATCCAAGAACTAATCTGTCTAAATATGTACAAGAGAATATATGTCATGAGATATGTTAGTGTGAACAAAATAATTCACATCAATGAAAATAGTACGTAATGAAACTTCACAAATACTAAATAAATCAATTTACAAATGAATGCAGGAAATTCTATGAGCACCTGTCCATTCTCACACCTTGGTTCCGAACAATTTCCTTTAAATGACTTCGCCATGCTTACAACATTGAGCTAATATTCCTAATTAGAGGTTTTCTCAATACAAATACTGACATTGAATCAACATTTCTAATCAGGTCTTGAGTTTGTGTAAGCATGGCACAGAAAATTCTTCGGAGTCAAACATCCGAACATGCCTGAATAGCCTGACTGATTTTGTCTAACAACCTCGTCTAACTTCCAGGAATTGAAATGAACAAACCGAAAATTTCCAATGCATACAAAACCTAACAACATTAAAACCTGTGCTGGACGTCCTCCTCTGACTTCTAAAAGTGTTGTGGGATTTCCACCAGGGAAGGCTCTTCAGATACATTACACACCAACTTTGTTGTTCTTTAGAAATTTGCTTGGATACGTATTACACGGTATTATTATGGGTGTGATCAAAGTACTTTCTGCACTAAGGTGGACCTCTGACACAGGTTTCGATGTATTACTTTATCATAGGGTTAGAAAAATGGGGTTATTCCACACTCCTCATGCAGAACCAAAATATATAGGTACAGGAGTAGGGAGTGTAGTAGAACATTTACACAGCAGATACATATTTCTACTAAACTGACACAAAATCCCCTATCGTTATAATTGTGTGTAGTAGTTTCCCTGGCCTCTTAATTGGAACTCTCATTAGCACTGTCAATTTCATCTTTGATGCTTAAAAATTGGTATGAATTTAACATGTCTCTGTGAACTGTGGCCATGTGTCTCTTCAAATCCCTTGCCCTACTCATCGTCTGACCACAAAATGAGCAAGTATTTTCAAGTCCTTGATGAATTTTAAGATGAGAGTCAAGACTGGATCGACATTTGTATCTTTTGTCACAGTCAAGATTAGGACACGAGTACCATAATTCCTTAAATGCATCCTCTGCTGCTGAGCCAGAAGCCAAATCTGTCAGACCAAATTCAGGAGTCGTAGAAGTTCCACCCCCTTCGGTCACGGTCATCTCTATTTGTGGCAAAAATGTTTCGGTAGAAATTTCCTGTTCTTCCTGTTCTTGTTGGAATTCCTGTTTCATTTGTTGTTGTTGCTTCGAATTACTTTTTCTTGGAGGTTTTGGTTGAATAGGAATGGGCTGAAAGTCAGAAGCATCTCCACCCGAAAATCCACCACCTCGACCACGTTGACCTATGAGCCCGCCATATTTCCTCCTCCGCCTACCAGTTTTGAGCATAGCCGGTGGACTTGACCTGACTGGAAATTGTTGAAATGTGTAAGGGACTATTCGGAAAGTGTTGTCCATAGGGATAGTAGCATAGGAAAGTTCTTCTTCATCCAAAACTTCAACCACTTCTTCTTCATCATTCAATATCTCCAACACCTCCCCCATGTCACCTTCCTCTGTAAAAGTCAAATTTCTCCATAGTCTCTCCTTTCTCTTTTCACATTGTATATTGTATATTTAACAAATACTAAAGTCATATTGCATCGTAATATGTTTGTCCATTTGTTCACATCATTCGTTCTCGTATGAAAAAAATAAAATAAATCAATCTATGGAAACCTTAGAAAGCCACTGAGCTGGTCGGTCAATCTAATCTTGCCTGTCTCGCCTGTCATATGAGTAGAATATAAGAATGGAGAAAAAAGTCAACCTCGTCCGGATTAATTATCATGATCACTACGATCAAACGGTTCCTGCAAATGCAAACGATTCTCTAAAAATTCTAAATAAGCAGAATATAAACCCAAGAGCCAAGAGTACCTTGATTTCTCCACTATTTAATTACAGTACTCACACTGAACAACAATAATTTAATAAAATGAAGCAAATCCTAGAATACAAGTAAAAACCACGAAGAATAAATAATCATGTGACTAAATTTACTAAATACATACACTAATGATTATACTCTCTAAAGTCTTGTCTCTGTTGAGCTCAACGTTTTACTCAAAAATGCAAAATGCAAAGGAACACTGGTTTGACTCAAGAACAAAATAAT
Organism: Protaphorura tricampata; assembly: GCA_034698835.1. Lineage (NCBI taxonomy): Eukaryota > Metazoa > Arthropoda > Collembola > Poduromorpha > Onychiuridae > Protaphorura > Protaphorura tricampata. Next base: position 8,687 of record JAQGCB010001901.1, read on the forward strand.
TAGGAAAATATAGTGTGCAAAAGGCCAGAGAAGAAAATTCGCCTATTTTTGCTCGTACAATATTTAAACTGAAAAAATTACCCGTGTTGTTTTGTACATCATTTAGAAAAATGCGTATTATCTACATTTACATTGCATAATTTAATAAGACCCTGGCCCTGCATCAGGATGATGCATTTTAATATGAGCATTACGATTCCCAATATTTGAGAAAACTTTTTGACAAAGTGGACATTTAGTTCTTCCTTTATGCATTTGGGAGTGAGCCTGAAGTGTTTGAACGTGTTGAAAAACACGATTACAATCTTTGCATTGGTAACTCATTTCATCCACATCTGAATTGGATGACATTTGTTCAATTTGAGACGATGATGATGACGGTTGTGTCGATTCTGGGACCACATTTCCTGATACAGATGTCAAGTTGGTTGGAAGTGGAATTGGTCTATGGAACCATTTTTGGGGAATCGGAGTCCTCGTCGGGGTTGAATTTATCGTCATCGAATTCGAATGGTCATTCATATTCATATTCATATTCGTACTTCGTCTTTGGAAATATTGCAATTGCTGTTCTCGTCTCAATCTCTCCCTTTGTAAATATTTTAATTTTGACAAATAAATTTCTTTCTTTCTTGACTGGTAAAATCTTTGTTTGTCAACCCAAGAAGTTGCGGCTGAGGTAGCCAATAGATGATTATTTGAATTTGAAGTGGTCGTAGACATTAGAGTTGGAATGGTAAAAGCTGGACGGCCGCTGCTGGTAATTACACTGGATTTAGGGATAGAAGAAGGGATTGATTTTGAAATTGGTAAAGCTGTCGGTGTACAATTTGAGACGGACGTAATTGGTGATGGGTTGAAATTTTGAATGATTTCAATTTCAGAGCGTTTGTTTTCCATCGACCCCGTTGATGACAATGACTCTCGTCTTGTTGTTATTGTTGTATCTGCATGGCCATAATACACACATACGTACATACAACATTGGTCGTATTTTAGGCCTTTTTTTAGGTCCATGCCCAGTCAGTTTTTAGCTTAATACACACACAAAAGCAGATTCCATTCCAAAAATTAACCTTCCACGATACCACGAACTAAACTAACATAAGTCCAACTAATAATTTTACAAGTATTACAAGACAACTCAAACTTTTTCATAAATCGAACCGAATCGAGAACATGCCAAAAATGAAAGAAGCACCACCAGCCAGCCTGCCTCTCCTGAACTCTTCCTTGAAATCCTTCCTCCGAAAATCTAACCCTTCATCCGATTACCAAAATTCAAGTCAACAATGGATTACAAACTTTTCTAAAATTGTGCACATCTCTTTATTCTACAAAAACACATTCGGGACAAGGCTGAAATGAAGTGAATTATGCATACAGTGTTGTAAGAAATTGAAGTGTACCTAGTAGTAGTAATCAGAATAAATAAGGTGATAAATTAAAATGCAAAAACATACAGATATTTTCAAAACTCAAACTCTCAAAAAAAATCATCGAAGGTTTAAAAGAACTGATCCTCATTCTGAATGTGAAATACAAATCTTCCTTGAACTTCTGTCGGAGCTTTCCCATGTACAGTTTGATAGTGAGCCCTTAAATTACTCACATTGGACAAAGTTTGTCCACACAATCGACAACTACATAACCCTTGGTGAACTTTTTTGTGTTGCACTAAAGTGCAGGCATGAACATAACGTTTCCCACATATTTTGCATTGATAGGGTGCATCTGGTCTATTTCCACGTTGGGCAGGGCCCCCATTTCCAGCCCCACCTTTTGGTCTCAAAGTTGGTGATGGGCCAGATCCATCCCTACGAATTTCACCCCTTGAAGTAATTTCTAAGATATGAATTCCATCATCAGAATCTTCTTCACCTTCAAAGTCATCTTCTCCATCTTCTCCTAAATCCTCATCCACCATAATATCATCAATACCCTCTGTGACATATTCTCCATCATCCCCACCCGAAAGTTCTATATGATGTGGTTGTGTGTGTTGTGTGGTCCGTTGTTGGAAAATCCCAATATTCATATTAGGGGCTGGGGTTGCAGGTGCAGAACTTGTGATCCGAATTAATTGTGGGGATGATGAGTCCGGTTTAAACATTGGTGGTCGATTTCGGAGAGTAGTACTCCTTAGGATCTTGACATGTGAAGAACCTATTTGGCAATATAACAATAGGAACATGGGTATGACTAATGGAAAGTCCAACAAAACTAAACTACACTTTTTTGTTTACATGCAGCGAAGTTTTGTTAGTTTTTTTCAGAAGTAAAGAAAATCTATTTGGACGACAAGAACTGACTCCCCCGACTGGCCTAACGAACTTCCTTCCTAGCTAACCTCTCTACGAAAATCATCAACAACGACAATCCCTGAACAATCAAAAAGTCCTAGACCGAAGTTGTTGCCAAAATATTTATTATAGATCGTTAGATTTATGTACAAATATAGTAAGTAGTATAAAAATCTCGTTGTTTTATTGTGTAGAGGTTTCTGGTTCTGGCCAGTTGGCCAAGAGTGACTCTTTTCGAGTCATCCCATGGCTCAATTGTAAATGACGTCTAAGAATCGATACAGTCGCAAATGTCCGACCACAGAAACAATTTGTTTTCCCTGCGTGTGATTTTATATGGTTTGCTAGGGTTGTGGCATGAGTGTATGATCTACCACAAGTGTGACAAATATAATTTCTTGGACCACTTTTCTTTCTTACATAACGTGGGTTTTTCTTAGTCTTAGCAACCCCTGTGCCTGTGGTGAACTCAACATTATGTACTGGACATCTTGAACTTTGACTTTGACCAGAAAAGCTCGCATTATCTAAAATCTCGGGTTGAGCACCAAGGACTGAGACTATTTTTGGTTGGAGAGGGACCATCAAGTTTGAGGTATCACCATCAGATACAAAATTATGGATTGATATATTTTCAGAGTCATGACCATAATGACTGGGTGGATACCCTGGACCTGGACCCGACTCCATAATGCTGGGAAAGTGCATATAACCTGTCCAAGAAGTTTAGTTACATAATTTCATTCCTCACCACATCAACTCTTAATAACAAAATTGAACTTTGACCCTCAACCTAGCCTTATAAATACACATGTAATAAATATATCAGTCCCTAAACCAAAGCAAGCGTTTCATTTAATTTAATTATTATGTTGTCGCCGAGTATTTGACAAATGTCGTGCTTCTTGTGGAGATTTGTTATGAACACCCATGTAATGATGTTTTAAATTGGCGACAGTGGATAGTGTTCTGTAGCAAATTGTACAATTTGTAATCCCAGCATGAATCTTCTTATGGTCCCTCATACTTGAAATCCTTACGAATCCTTTCCCACAAATCTCACAGTAATAAGGAAAGCGACTTTTTATTCGATTTCGAATCCGACCACGTCTGATCATGCCAAAATTTGGCTCTGACATTATTGTCATGTTAATATCTTCGTTTGGATTAATCATTTGTACTTCCTCTTCAATTTGAACTTCAACACATGGCGGTATTTTGTATGCCTCCTCACCAACTACTGCTTCGCCAAGTAGTAAATCTTCCAAAAAACTTTGACCTTCATTTTGTCTTGAATTATAAAAGCGATGTGGTGGTGTTGATACGATTGGACCGATCTCCAGTTGTTCCGAAATCCCATAACCTGTTTTTTTACAAATGCTTTGCATCACGCAAGGAATTGGCAGGATTCTGTCTTTTTTTAAATACTATAAATTAAGCACTAAACCACCTACTATGTCCTCGAAAAACTGGAAGAAACCTGATCTAAGCGAACAATTTTTACTCCCCCACCTTAAGAACAATGCCCATTCGTACGAAAGCAAGTAATTTTGTGTGCTTCTGAAATGGTAATTCATAATTTAATTCTCAACATGTGTTGTTATGTTGTTGAAATCATTTCGTCAATCCTTAAAAATTAGTGAACAAAAGCAACGCACACATACAATCGTGCAGAAACCATTTAAATGCAAATCATTCAGTAAATGTAGTAGTACAAAGTACAAATGCAATGAGCCGATGCATATTTTCGAGAAAAAAATTGTCAATAAATAAAATAAGTTGAGAATAAATTGTGTAATTCAAAAATTGAAATAACCCGACTCGCGGTTGGAGTTGGGTCAAGTCTGACAACAAAAGATTTATAAAAAAAAACACAAAAATTAGGCCTAAATTTTTAGTTACATCGGGTTTCCTGTAACTTTT
>JAQGCB010001902.1:0-12911 GCA_034698835.1 Protaphorura tricampata
TACAGGTGATCACGTCTCAGCGGTACGCGTTACGACCTTAGACTATGACTTAAGCACTATAAAAGTAAAGCGTTCAGTACCCAAAGTACGCATACTCATCTTCGTATCGAATTCAATCGGTTTCTTTCAAAATAGTGGGAATAATTTCACGTATTTTTGATTCTTGGGTTATCAACTACGAACTCCAAAATGAGTACATTTGCATTTCGTTTTGTCGTCGTTGGAATTTTATTTGTTCTCGGATTTTCTAACGTCGAAGGTGAGTTAGATTATTGAGAGTTACCCGCTTACTTGACCATAATTATCATTCAATTATTCACTGAATCGACAATAATAAAAGTGGAATAAATTTTCCAGGATTAACTGTCCCGTTTGTGACAAAAGCAGCCTGTACAACTCCACCCCAACAAGAGAAGATCGCTGAAATCGCAAAGAAAATTGCTGATTTGGTAAAGCAAGCTCTTGACAAGTCTAGCGTTGTTATTAATGACCCAGCAAAAAAGGAAAAGTACATGAATGTCACACAGAAGGTCACGGATGCGTTTAAAGGAGGATGGGCTAGTCCAGACTTCATCGAAGCCTTGTCCTCTGCTCTTTCTGATCCTCTCAAGGAAATTCAACCACCAAAGGTCGGAAATACAGTTGCAGCAAGCGTAAAAATTGCGATTAAAGGTTACCTCACTCTCCAGAAAACGGCTGCGGGGTGCTAAGTTTAAGTGTTCCATCATTAATATATAGGTAGCTTTGTTCAGAGTCTCCGTAGTTCGACATAAAATTTTCTACAAAGTGTTTGTACCAGTTAAGTGAATGTAAATCAGTGAATTACAAAATTTATTTCTTGGGATTTCTTAGAAAATAAAGCATTATTTAAAAAAAGTAATACAAAAAGTAATTTGAGCAAGAAATTCAACGCTTCTGACTTGGGTGAGAAATGGGAAGAAGATTTCAATCTTCTCCATGTACATTATTACTCCCCTCCTCGACTTTCTCTTTTATCCGAAGGCTTCACTGACTTCGTATTCCTGACTTAGGACACTCGATATTTTTAATCTTGAACTGTTCACAACGATATTAATGCTATAAATATTCTTCATGGTCAGTTTAAATTTTAAGTACATTTAGGTAAGGTTGAACAATTACATTTAATTTTTTAAGTACAACAGCGATTCAAGTTTTTGAAAATATCAGAAAAATTAAATAAATTAGTGAAAGTTCAATCATCCCATATATGATAATATCTTAAAATATTCTCGTTAACGGATAATTAATTATTGTGAGGAAAAAAATCAGTCTTCAGATGTTCCTGTCAAAGATCGAACACACTGTACAACTGTTAATTCGTATATAATATAGAGACACCATTATAATTCTGTACATTTGACTTAAAAGTAGTACTGATCCTGTAATTTGTATGTCATTTATAAATGAATGATATAATTATACGAAAATCTATTAATTAAGGAATCATTAAAAGATTCCTGGTTGATTCTGACAAGTTATGCAGCTGGGTCCGTGGACCCTGACGAGCCATAGCATATTTTGCAAGTGTTTATAAATTAATATTTTAGAAATTATGTTTATAAACCAGCTTGTATCGTCTTGAAAAATGTCATTGCATTTTGGATACAATTAATATACCTTGGAAATAACGAGCTGCGTGTTCAACCGAATTTTTACATTAATCGGCAGAGTACCTTTAAATCAGTTTAATTTTTATTTTTAGAAGTCGAAGCTGATAAGTTTTGCATTTGTGAAGTCTTTCTTGGCCTTTCTAAGGTAGGAGGGGACACTTTTGAATTTGTTAATGTTTAGCTACAATTGTATTATAATTACAAGAGTAAAACCTGTTCCCTCAAACGCTTTAGAAAAACGAACCGTTGCATTGGGATATTGCAACTGCACGGAAATATTAAATCAATGTATTTGAAAATGTGTTCAATATAATGTTCTTTCGTTACACCTCTTATATTATTTCATTAGATATCCATTGTCCCTTTTGATTTGGAGGTACATTGGAATGACGATCGCAAATAGGTTGGTTGTCTTACAATGCAGACACTTCACAGTGCAGTGTTTAAAAACAATCATACTTCTACTATTTCACAAGTTGGACAAGCCACACCTCAACCAGGACATAATGCTAAAGCGAGTTCGATCTACGAAATCTTCCTAATCTGATCGTATCCAAGACACTTCTCCTGATAGTCCTGAATGTGTCAGTCTCTTCTAACTTTTATTTACGAAACTGGTTGCTGTTGCTAATTAGTTCAAAAAGATTTAGGGCGAACAAAAAGTCGAATAAGTTTTGAAAGTTTCAAACAAACTTGAAAAAAAATAATGCAAGTTTAATCGTCCCCCTAAGACTAAACATGAGGCGTAAAAATCTAGAAAACATAATTGTCCACTTAAGGATTGTTCAGCAATTCCAGTCTCCTACTCCGTCGAAGCACTTTAGCGTATCCGATTCACACAGCAGTCAGTCACCACACCACAGAGTACGTACACGTATTATGCGTACAAAATAGAAACAATAGGGCTTATTATGGAGATCTACTATTATACAACACATAACATGGCCCTTAAAAGGAAAAACAAAACATTTTGCAAAGTACTTGTAAGTAGTAGTCCAGATTTTATGGGCTACTGAGCTAAGCTGGAGTGATGATGATGAATTTTCCGCACTTTAGTGTTTAGTCTTCAAGGGACAGTTTTTGGGTGTAACATTTACATCCGGTTAAAACATACCAAACCAGGCAAGACTTTCATCCAAGTCCTGACAGAATTGTATTGATTTGAAATTCCAGAGCTAAAATTCTCAAGAATCATAATTGTACACTCGACTACTGTCCCTTGTGTAAGTTCCATATATGGATGCCTAGTTTTAGCCAACATCTTCATTTTCATCAAGAGGAAACACTATGACTTGATTGTCAAAAGCTTTTTCGTGTTCCCAGATAATTATTATCCCACAAAGTGGAACATTGTGTTTGTGCCTTCTACAAAATCCTAGACAGGTCTGTCTGGCCCGACCCGTTTTCGGCTCATTTCCCATGTATCGTACATCGTACACTTGTAAAATTATTACTTAATTTTGAGACAGGACGGGAAGACTTTTGTAGTGTAGTGTATGTAGTGTAATGTTTTGATTTTGTGATGTGTCATTTGCAGGGATGATTTTCTAAATGCTCAATTTGTCTTTAAGGCTAAGACGACATTGCGTGGGCCGGTTTTGTTTACATACCTCTCATCCCAATATTCCCAACCCATGTAGTATGTATTGCAATTCCGGCATTTGGGATGTTAATGTTTGTGAGAATGATGATTCTGCTGTAGTGGGGCTCATGGGCTCGTCATGTCATTTCAGTCATAAACAGTAATTAATTATGTACGTACATGTTTTTGTGGTGTCAGGAAATAGCAGCAGCAGTCTGTAGTATTCATTTTCTACAAGGGATTGTCGGAGAGCGATTCTAGAGCTTTTCTCTAGAAATTTGACACATTTTTATCCTAACAGATGTAAATCTCTCCTCCGATTTTTTAAAAGAAAAGTTACACTGAATTATATTTTGCAAATTACAGCTGTATATAAGCATATCTCAATAATTTTACCACCTTAGAAATCACCCTTTTAGTACAAGAGGCGACGATATAAATAAAATCGGAATTCCAGTACCGAAATCCATTCATTTTGATGGATGGATTGAGTAAACATGTAGCGCTTTTGCTATAAAATGACGTCCGTGCATGTTAAGATTTGAACTAATGGGTAGTTTTGATGAAATAAAAATAAATGTTTCGAAAACCGAAGGAATCGAAACTTATTTTTTTTGCATTGGTAAGCAGTTTGTTTCGACAACCCAACTTTGCATCGGTAGTAAATCTCCAAAAAAAAGTTCACAGACGTATTTGAATTGAATCAATTCAAATGGAGCGAGTAAAATAAAAAAAAACTTCAGTCAGATAAATCAAGTCTGCCTGAGCCGCTGCTGTACTGTGTTTGTAGCAAATAAAATAGTTAACTACGTATTTGTGTAAGAGTTGTGGGCGAATAGGAATGAATGACTGGATTGGATTTGACAAAACAAATACATATACCCGAGAAAGTCAAGTCTTACCCGGTTCGTACATGCTGACGAAGTAGATTCTTCCAAAGAAAATGAGGAAGAAAACTTGAGTTGCTGGTCCCATGGTCATTTGTGAACTTTTAACGGTTGTTTTCGTATGCTAGTTTGACTTGTGAAGTTTTTGGCCAGAGAGATCGCGATCTAGAAAAATCATACAAATACACCAAATTAGTTGCGTTCGTATTTTTCCACAGAATCCAGGAAATGTAGCTGGTTATGTCAATAGTAGCAGTAAACGGTAAACACAAAAAATACCCACGTGCGATTTGCGAACTCAAAATATTATCACAATATGAGCACTCTGACTAATAGGTAGCAATTTTACATAAACTTTATACCTGTTTGCATTTGACTGATTCACTGTTGAGTATATGTAAAACAAATAATTTTTAATGCTTCGTTTTATACACAAGTTTGCACAGCGATGTAATTCTGGAATTTCTCGTTCCTACGCGGCTGTCTGAATTGTGACTTATTTCGCCAACGATGTACAATAACAATTAGTAGCGATTCACCCTTAACATGTCTGTTTTATGTAAGAAAAACTCAACTAAATTATTCGCAATGTATTCCATGGAATACGATCTCTGACTCTGACTGATGACTGATATTATTTTGGGCAAGTATCTGGTTTCCTCATTAGTATCTGTACTGGACAACTCACATTTTTTCGCAGAACCATTCAGCGTATTGAATTTCATGACCATGACCAGAACCAGAGCAGAGTTCTTGTCAGATCCAGACCATGTGCAAAAACACATAGAACATTAGAATACGAAAGGCCAATCTCACTGTCCTATCCTAACTCAACTTAACCCAAAATGTCAGTCATCGGTAATCTGTCATTTCGACATCGACGACACGGAAGTCATCTTTCCGGAGAAATAAATTGGTTTATTAATGAAGAGCCTTCTCTTGTCTTAGTTTTCCAGGAGTGCTTGAAACACGCAAAATCTGTCACAGGCAATAGGTTAAATGCACTTTTTCTGGTCCTGAAGTTATGCGAATTGGAGTATTTGATCATTGTAATTTCAAATCATGACAAAATAAAGCGATATGTTCAGACATTTTATTATTTTTCTAACATTATTATTTAAGTAAACAATCATAATCTTTTAATAAATTATTTATTTGAATGTGTAATTTAAATCAACCCAACATCATCAAGATATGTCAAATTAAATATTCGGCCAAAATTTGGCATCTTTTATTAGAAGATAAGTGATATGATTAATTATTCAATGCTAGCCGTATTTAGTTAGACCATGATAGATACGCTCAAAATTTGCCATAATTCAGATTTGCCGGAATTCTTTGCCAGAAATCAAATAATGTCCAAATTTGACCTGCTACCCGGGACATGACTATAAAGTTTTAATAAATTCCCCGAAAACTACTAAAGACTATATCACCCCTGGTGTACACGTGCAGTGAACACTTGTAGTAGTAGCACTAGTACGTAGATTCATTAAGGCAGTGAGTGAGTAACATCTTGTTTCGGGTGTTTTATGACTCAACCAGCCGCAGCCTCAGCCGTGTAGCCCACTCCGCCAATTAAGCCCAAAAAAGTTCTTGGAACAAAAAAAATTATAATTTTTTAGGTGGGTAAGGAAAGGAAGACGCGTTCTTCACGTCTGTGAGTGTCACGTCACTTTGTCAACCAGTCATTAGAAGTGAGTGACAGATATGCGCAATTTTTTAGAGTTTTTTTTTACTGTTATACTACATACGTAGTCACAACTCCCAACGTCCCAACATGGCAATTAGGCTCGTGCGTAAAATTCACGCTCCACGACGGATGCACTCAATTAATTAGTTGAAACCATAAGATGTGACTCAACTCAATTTATTTAACGAAGGAGTAGCAAAACAACATCAGCGGGGTCTTGATTGATGAATGGACCAAAAAGAAAATTAAGTTGTACTTTGCATATCATATTCACGTTAATTTTTTTACCGTTGTTTCTCAGTTGTGTTTTTATGATGTATCTCTGACCATAACTTGGGTTGACTAAATGTTTTGCATAAAAATTGTAAAAAAAGTAGGAGTGGGACTGGCACGACGACAATGTCAGTTTGCCGGTGGACTTTTAAGGATGATAATAACAGACATTTAAATGCTATTAAGGTTCTCCCTATGATTTTCATAATTTATTGAGTGTGTCTACGTACATACGTGTGTATCACAAGGGAACGTCATGAGTTGTCTTTTGTCTTGAATGATACGATTTTTTCTTCTCTAATTTTTAATAACTGGGGTGTTTGAATTTACGTACACTTGTGCTCATTGATTCCCTTAAGATGCAGACACGTTTCTTATATATTTATATACCCTATCGTATTTGTACAAGAGATCTTAGATTAATCCTACAGTATGGATAGGTATTGTAAGCACGCCAACTCGGATTCTTTGTCTACTTTTGTACAGAATCAGTCATAATGTCAAATATTCTACGTATTTTTAATGATCAAGTGATTCGGAAGTATCTGATTTCAATTGAAATTAGTAGTATTGGTCAGAAATATTTTTAAGAATGGCCTTCCACACATTGATAACTTATTTTTTAAAATGCTAATATACAAATATGTTATAAATCCGACACAACTTTTCGGTGTCTATAAGTCTGTATAATTTTAATGATTCAAATACATAAGGGGTTTCAAGCTTAAAATTCTACAAAATTAGTCCAATTCTAATTTCACGTGAAAAGTATTATGTTTGCGGACGACCCATTTGGAATACAAATAGAATCTGGCTTCCCAACGTCGTTATGTTTTTATATTAAACCCAGCTGCAAAAATTTGGGTAATTTCAGATTTTGTAATTTCAGATGACGTAAGTGGAATCCTAAGGTTCCAGGTGTTTATAACAAAAGGAAATTCTCACAGAGAGTCTAAAATTATAGGCAATTATTTTAAGAGTTTTAGAGATTGTTCTGAAAATAATTTCAAAATTGAGTCAAGGTTTAAATGATAAACTTGAGTGACTCTATTTGAAGCCCGGCCGATTATTTCGAAATGTATGGAATTATTACGTTCTGTGAATTAAGTACGTTTCCTGCGTAGTGCCGATGCATTGGGCAACTAAAAATTACAACTTTGAAGTACTTGAATTATTTATACGACTTATTTCAAATTAAGGTTCTGAAATAGAAACAAAATTCTCTCAAGTTTGTGAAAATAAACGTACAAAATATTAGATTTGGCAGTAAACGCATCCACAATAGAAATCTGATCGAGTAGAACAGGCGCTAGGATCTGGAGACATAAAACCAGGTCCTCTGAGCCAGGTTGTCGCCTATCTTGGTTGCGGGACAGGTTTTATTGTAACTTCCTTTTTGATTGTTGACCAGACATGTGCTACGTGGAATCAAAATGCTTTTCACTATGAGAAGTGGGTGATCATAAACTAGGGAAATGAACGGACGCGTCAACTCATCACTCACTGTCTGCTTGACCTCACAATCTCTCTCACAAAAATGCGTGGTCGTGAATAAGTCTTGATTGTTAAGTACATGCAATTCATTCAAACAAGAAGAGACTTCAGCACCAAGAGCTCCTTACCTTGTTAATCCGTCATCATCATCAAACAAGAAGATAAAAAAGATGAGAGGTTGAGCTCACATCAATAAAACAGCACGGACATCGGACAATACATGAAGCATACAGTCAAAAGCTAATATGGGACCTGGAGCTCAGCAGCTGGACCACCAAACTGAAAAAAATGGACAAGAGATTACTTCCGTCACAAGGTAACTCCCAATTTGGATTGTCAAAAATAATTATTGACACTCTTCTTAACTCGTAGTCAAAAGCCAAGTGTCCACAAAACCGTTATTTTCTTTAACCTTGTGTACCAGAGAGATAAAACCCCCAATGATGCCTTCTACTTGTACAATGTCGATTCATAATTAGGGAAGAAAAATTGAATAGTAAGGGAGTTACCTTGTCAGCCGCCCGGACCACCAACCATCATTACTACTCTCAATATTTTTTCAACTAACTCTTTTTTTCGGAAGTCATCTCCTTTCAAAAGCTTTTCATCGGAAGACGCACTTCAATACTTGACTCTCTTCTCTTTTCTGACCACTCCGCCTTGTTTACAACTGATCTCACTTCTGTTAGACAAACAATGGAATAAAATGTAATCATCTTCGTTCGTACGAAGTAAACGATTGAGGCTTCAGTTGAGCACGAAATCCTCAAAAAAATTCACACGCAGATTAAAATTAAAGTTTAAACAATGAGCTTGTGTGTGATTCTTCAATTGACGGGTTGGCTGCACCAAGCAGTCATTCTTACAACCTGCTATAAATGTATACAAATGATTTGCTTGTCATGCAGGCCGAGGCCCTAGCTAATGCAGAATGCAGACCACACACAAAATTAGTCTACAGAGCCACAGTTTGCGTGAGATGACAATTTGTGATAAAACCTCAGATTTGTATGCATTTTAATTATTTACATGAAATTCGTAATTTCATTGTACCAGCCACCCAGCCAGCTATGCATGAGTTTTGTAAATGTAAGTGTTGAAGAGCCTGAGTTCCAAAATTGTGTGAAAACTTTACTGCGAATTCTATTTTTTAGGATCTGTAAGCTCCATTTAGTGATTTCGAAAACTCAAACTCAACGACATGGTGGATGATGTTGTGCCGCCTAAGCCAAAACTATATACTAGATACTTAAACAACGAAAAATTTTACTTACATTTTACGGTGTACAATACCTCGATGTCATATCACTTCAATATTTTGATTCCTCCCACAGAACTTATACATATTCAATTAAAAAGTGATTTACACTGCACGATTGAAGCCGCCGAAATGTCTTGAAGCTCTCAAATTATATATAACTATAACTTTTAATTAGTAATTCAGAACTACTCACTTTCTCTAATTGAATTAACTCATTATATTATGGCAAGTTAGAGTCGATTTGTATTTATCCAAAAGACGATTTGTCCATGACTTCAATTCAGTTATGTTGACGAAATGCTCATGATGTTGACAAAATTACGGTTTCACTTTCCACTTCCTTAAGTGATTGTCTCTCATAAAGCATGCCGAACATGTCAAAGGTAAAAAGAACCAGATTCGGAAACACTTCAAAAAATTTTCTCAGTCATTCTGAAATCCAATAATGGTACCCATATTTACACAATTTTTTAAGAATCTTGTGAACAAACACATTTTTTTCCAGATCAAAATCTAGACAATTTTGCATAATCAAAGTTTTGCAATTTTCGATCCTATAAATGGACTATGGATTTGTAGTCGAATTCCCTGGAAAATCTCACAAACCCGGAAGCACGGCTCAACTCATGTTTTCTCCTTGGATCCCAAATGCCAAGTGGCCGCGTCTGCATGGACACAGTGCAAAAATTATTGCAAGATTTCTTCACAACATTGTCTTGGTCGACATGTGCAGCAGCAAGGAGCACGGAAAAGGGTTGAGAAGTTTGATGATGGACATGTAAAGTGTTCAGCTAAAATTGAATGATAGCATCGGGTGTGGAAATGAAAACTAGAAATACAACCTCATAAAATGTATTAATTTATTTTAACTGCTCTCGTCTGCTCAAACCTTAACGTGTTAATTGTTCTTGGGAGCCAATATCATAATTGGAATCTACAAATCACTTAACCAACTAAATTACTTTGCAAAGAAAATGTAATATGCAAATCTAGATATTCATCGTTCCTCACGCTCCGCTGCCTTGCTCTGCCTTAACATGTAGAATTCATGTACTGTGTTTAGAAGTTTACAAAATTTATTGAAATGAAAAAATGTGCTGGCCAGTCCCAACACACTGTGTTAAAAACATTAGTTTTCTGATTTACTGTTCTGTAGATTCGCTGATTTTAAAAATGATATGTGCACGAGTATTAATGTTGAAAATATGAAGAACTGTAATTGGTCATAAGAAATGCTTGGGAAAAATATTGTCCACTTCAATTTTATATACAGATTTATTTCGTTTCTCAAAATTCTAGCTTTTAGATCAAAAATCGTTTCATGTCTAAAATTTTGGAGACTTCGATTATGGCACATATGCAAAGATTCTTTTTTATTTGCAGTAAATTAACATTCACCTGAAGATCTTTAAAAGTAGTGAATTAGTAGTCGTCACACGTTCCATGTACTATGATGCTGTTCACAGATCTCAGACCTGTATAATTACATTGTGTTTAGTTTAGATACCTAATGTTATGAGTTATTTTTGCTTAATGTGAAAGGAAACATTGATGACCTTAACCTAAAAGTTATGCTATGTCTATGTTCAGATGATTCGTGATTATAGTATTTTAATTAAAGCCTCGTAGATAAGGATTTAATTTTCAATAAGGGCATATGCCTATGAGTACGATTTCTTACTTTTTTAACAATGTGAAGTGTAATTCTCGTTCAGTATAATTAAATTGACTGCAACAACGAAAATTGACAAATTAGGTTGCTGTTTTGACAAATTAGGTTGCTATTCTCCTCTAAAGATTTAGAAGAATTTCATATAAATAAAATTAAGCGTTATCATAAGAAAAGAACATATTACAATTTTTTCATCGTCACATTAAAATACTATTACAATTCTTTGGGAGATCTAACATTGCACTTTTAACTGAGCCATGCCATGAACTCTTGCATTTCTGTACGTAAACTTCCCAGTGAATTTATTTGGGAAATTAACGTCTATTATCAATCAGTAGTGCAGTGTCCGGTATGTCAAGATTTCAATTGCACCCAAAATTGTATGTAAATATAGATATGATGGGACAACTTTAAAGAATTCCACGCAAGCACCAAACATCACCTGTACTAATTATTGTGACTTTTAATTTTATACAGGTTCGGTTTGTTTGACTATATCATTATATTCTCTCTGTAGTGATTTTAAGCAATTTTTAATTAATATGCCTAATCGTTTGAACACATACACACCTGGTCGGTAAACATACATGAATTCCATATCCTTCATATAAACGCAGCCATTAAAGATTCCTATTTTATTTTTTAGTTCAGAGAAGTGTACAAGCCTTCAAGGTCAGTTCCGAAATAATGATTTCAAGGTAATTTTGTAGAATTCTTTCAAGTTTCGTTGACAGTCTCCACTTCACCGATTGGTTATGTATGTTGTGTTTTTTTGGAGACTTGATAGATAGAAATCTAAAACCGAAATTTTGGACAACAACGCTCATAATCTCGTGCACATGGAAATTGGAGGGCTAAAGTTGTCATTGGGATAAATATTACAGGTACAACATTATGCTACGTAGTAAGAACCAAAAAAAGTAAAGCGTAATTCAAAACCAAAAACCGAGTCTACCCACATGATCGAACCCCTAACATAGCGGCACAAAAAAAATCCAACTTCGATCCTCTTTCATGACTGCATTCATGATTTGAGTATTGATTGGGTGTATACGTAAAGTCTAGGTGTTAAAGTGTTCGGTTCGTCGAAAGAAGCTACACTTTATTGACAAGAAACATTAATCTTGATTATTTTGCTCAAGAAGTACGTTGCTAAACAGGGCTCGGAAAACCTTTTCTCTTCACAGATTCGCATTCCTGTTCAGACTAAGACTACAGTAGGGGTTTAAATTCCCCGATTCTTTGCTGAAATCCACTGGGAGTCTGTCTTGCTCCGAATAGTATTAACAGAACTAGAACAGACCGTAAACAACGATAAGATTGCGGGAGGGTACTCTCCAATCTTAAAATCCCAAAATTAACATTTTTTAGAGTTTAGGTCTGTTTTTCAAATATTCATCTATACTTTTAAAACTCTACTGGGCCGGATACTATAGAATGGCATCTCCCAACTATTTTGAGGCAGAATAAGGTCGGTGAGTATCAACCGAAGAGCTTCCATCGTAAGACCTCAGAATGAAGAGTGATTAGATCGACAGGTAAGGCAAAGAACAAAGACTCTCCGGACGTTCGTTTAAATAGAGATAGATGATACGAAACTGAAATTAGTGGGGACGACGAAAGAAAAATTTGAGGGAGACTCCGACGAAATATTATCTAATCTGCGTTGAATTATATTTTTTAAACCAACAGATTTTCTTCTGCGTATGCACATGCATAAAGGCACTTGCCAATTCTCTTATGAAACATACGCGGATGTTTTACCGTCCATGCCTTACAGCGAATGCCAGGAAATGGAAATTATTATGCCTTTAATGATTGATTTGGAAAATGAAGTTCTTATGGGTCGGCCTTCTCAGTTCAATACCAGCTTTAGTTTTCAAAATCCTGTTCACAATATCAATTGATATCATAGGTGGTATTCGCAAATGTAAAAATTGCAAGTGTATGAAAATCCGTGAACATTTTGAAACAAGGTGGAAAGAACCTGTTATGCAGGGTGGGGTGTTCCTTATATAAAATTATTGTTATGGATTTATGACAAAAAACGTGTCACATTAGCCAGACAAAAGGCAAGGTGATAAAAATTCAACTTACTGCTACTGTTAGCTTCTTGCTTTTTCACCCACCCACGCACATAATAACATGGAAAGGACGAATAAATATAAAGAGTTCAATTCACACCATGGGTTCAGTGTTGTATGTTGCCGTCGATTTTTTTTCGACCAATCTGATAATTTCCTGTATCATTTTTTAAATTCACCTGCCATTTCACGTATATGTTCTAAACTGGGGACATATTTTTGGAAGCTTGATGTTAAAATGTAAAGCAATTTATATCCATGATTATGACCCGAAAATAAGTGCTAGACTCCAACAGACGCACTTGCAGACAAAAATGCATAGATCCTCATCAAT
>JAQGCB010001903.1:0-12911 GCA_034698835.1 Protaphorura tricampata
ATTACGAAAATCGGTTCAGTGGAACTGTCAAAATTTTGCGCTTAAACTTTACGCGCGGAGATACAGCAATGGGCTAGATACTTTCGCATCACCCTGTACATACATAGTACAGGTATATAGATTTTTAATTGTTGTCGACTCACAGTAGTAACGTTTTTTCTGTTCACCGTAAAAAATCCTCCGGCCCGTATGCAAATTCTTTCTGTGGTCACCAATTTCAAGAGGCTTTTGAACTGTTTAAAAAATTAAAGATACGTACAGGGATGGGGTGGGTATAATCATCTTTTTTTACATGGTACAACATGGAAAAATATGGTTACTGTGGCTCCACCCTGTACAGTGGACTCTCTATATACCGAACTCCAAAATGCACCAAAAAGTGCCCAGTAAAGAGACAGTTTAATATACAGAAAGTGTAATAACAAAGAAGTGTATGGAATGGGAGTTCTTGCGTTCCTGACATCTGGTCGGTATAGAGAGGTATATGATATAGGGGAGGTTGATGTATAGAGATTCAACTGTACAATACAACAAATTTACTCACCTGTGCTACTTCAAAATCCTCATCTCCCTCAGTGATCCTCAAAGACAACTCCATCATTTTCCTCAGCAGAATCCTATACTTTTTCTCGTACCTTTCTCCAGCATCAGCCAAATGAAGAATCCTCGAAAATATGATAGTCAAAATGAACAGAGTCGGCCCGCCAGTACTATGAGTACTATCCCTGTAAGCCTGAATATAAATCATACAAACCGCCGAAATTATGCTGCATGAGAATAGCGTTAAAAAGTAAGGGCCTGCAAAATTCTGGAATGCTTCAAACATGGCCGTGAAGTCGTTGTATTGCTCCGTTATCGCGGTCCAAGTGTTTTTAGTTTGTGTGTTTAATTTTTGTCCAAGATTTTTCATTGGTGACCCGTGGCCGGATTTCTCCTCAATTGACTCTACAACGTCATCCAAACGATCAGCCACATATCGACACATCGTAAACATTTGTGCGTACACATACGCGGTTCCAAGTTCACGGAGAATGTACCCAATGATCAAATAGAGAAAAATTATTAGTTTGCTCTTAGTGGAAATTCCTGGAAATATGTCAAAGGTGTAATCGACATTATTGAGAAGAGTGATTTCATAGGTCACGTAGACCGGGATGTAAAGTAGAATGAAAGTGAGGACTGTAGTGCTCACTACAAATCGCATTCGGAAACCAGATTTTTTAATCTTGACAGCATCCGTCATTGGATATTTCTCTTCGTAAGATTCAATTAGACGGAGAGCCTTCTTGTAATTCTTCAATGTACAAATTGACATTATTTGGGCGATGATTCCAAAACAAAATGTGAAGGAGAAACCAGAGCCGTAAGCGATGACGTCGGTTGTAGTGTTGCGTTGCCATTGCTTTGAAACGGCGTTGTCGGTTTCCAAAAGAACGTACCAAAATTGACAAGTTGCTGCTAATTTGTAGATAAATAGGAGAATACTATAAAACACAATATAAATTAGAAATCGTACTTGCGCAAAAAGCTCCCACAATGTCAAATTTTGAACATGAACCTGTAGAAATAGCTGCCAGATATGACCCTGTGCTCAAGTTCTTCGGAATTTTGAGCTGAAAATACATTTTGAAGTGGACAAACTCCAACCAAGTTCCCAATGCGTAGCAAACACTTCGTGGATTTGTAGAATATATGATCAGGAATATTTTTTATTGTTTTCTTGTCCCGATTTCTTGGGTGATTATGATTCCTGAACATGATTTTTCTAGGGAAGAGTGACGTGGCGTGACCTGTCTTGTGTCAAGATCAAGGTTAAAAAGACCGTCGCCGTTTGAGTGTTCGAAATTCAACATTGTCCTTTTAACAGCATTTGTTTCCGAATTTAATCATCAGAGTAGTTTTTTTCAATGAAGATTTCCCTCTAGATTTGACCATTGTCTCGGTATTGAACGATCAAATCTTTTTATTTGCATTTTAGGGAAGTTTTTTCTGTGTAACTCATTTCAGATTCCGCCGTCCTATTTGCATTCAATCTAATTAAGCAAAATGTGTTCAATTTTGTTGAATTGACCAGAGAGGTATAATTCTTTCTAATGGATTCAGGGCTAATTACTAAATACAGTACTTCTATCTGAGATGGAAGAAAATGTAGACACAAGCAAAAACAAATGTAGTTTTGGTTTTAGCGCATTTTATTAACACTGAGTTTATTCGCTGTACTATTAACAAAGAAAAATTTCGACGAATAACAAATTTTTGCCAAATTAAGTAAACCCTCCCATTCGATGGAGTCAGGGGAAGACAGGAACTAAATACAAGATGGTATCGGTTGTTGGCAGGAAAATACTACTACATATTTTTCAAAATTTTGATTTATCCGTAGTAAACGCCATGTCCGTAGGCTGGGTAGGCAGAGTATGTGTTGTAGCCATATCCATATGAGGGCAATGCGTATCCAGAATAAAGACCAGAGTATCCGCCATAGTACAATTGGGATGCGGTGTCTTGGTCCTCCTTGGGTGCTGGTGGGGCAGCCATGACGAGGACGAGGGCCAAAGCCAAGACAATCTGAAGAGAAAAGAAAAATTAAGGAATTAATTAGTCATTTTCAGACTTGGGTCAATTCCTTTGGAAAATGTACTTAAGTACAAAGTACCAAGTACAAGTCCGTACTTGGAATGGGACTTAAGTACTTTTGAAATTTGTGAAAAGTACTTGGAATTGGACTTAAGTACTTTTGAAATTTGTGAAAAGTACTTGGAATTGGACTTAAGTACTTTTGTCAAAAATTTCGACAAAAATAGTGGCCGAATATTTTGAGAATTTTAACTCACCAAGTACTTGAACATTTTGGAGAAGAGGTTTTGAGTTACGACTCGGGAGGATTTGAAAAAGTTTAACTGCTTCGATCTAGAAGATGAATTCAGTAGTGATGAGAGATGAGGACCCGGGGGTCAATTTATACTCAGAATTCTCCCTAATTTTTTGGCATGGAAGTCAAGTTTTGCATTTTGCATCATCAAATAAGATCCGCGTCAGTTGGCTGGTTTATTATTAAATAAATAATGGCCAGGCAGTGTAGAACATTCCATCTTACATAACGTACATTTTTTTGGACAATTTTGTACAAGAGCAAAAAACTAATTTGCAAACTTGCTATTTATCCAGCATTCCAATTCCAGTTCATCCTCATTGGGAAAGAAGATGATCGTAAAACTTGTTATTTAGTAGGGTAAAGTTGGAATACAAATCAGCAATCAGCCCTTGAAATTTTTGGACTGACTGACGTAAGTCAAGTAAAACCAATTTATAACTTATAATTTTCAGGAAGAGATTTGAGCTTGAGCTGATGAAATGCCAACTTGCCAACTTTCGCGTGATAGAGAGAAAAAATTGATAGGAAAAGTGGTTTTGGAAAACTGGAATCCGGTCTCAAGGTCTTGTTGGGGTTTAGGTTTACATACATAGAAAAAAAAGATGCAAGATTGCAAAGAGAGATCCATAATTGTTTACATGCGAATATTGAGTATTAAACTTTGTACTGGGCTGGGAGTCGACAACACCATTAATTTTTTTTAATCCCTTTTGGGCACTTTTATTCATGTTCGATTTAAATATATGCTCGTGCAGGGATTGCATAATTCGGCTATTAAAATCACTCAATTATAATTAGCAGACACATTTTAGAAGGTCAAATATTTCCTTTGTAAATTATTCTTTAATTTAAATGGGGTGTAGAATTGTCAAATCGTGCAATTAAAAATACTCGTAATTGTCGCACATATTGCATTCTCAGTCACAAAGGAAATCTAAGACGGGTTTGTTCTAAAAGCGTAGTGATAAAATGGTCCAGTCCACATTTCTTGTTGACATAAAGTTTGCATGCTTTAATTATTTGCATTCCGTGTTTTCGAAATTTGATCATTACGTGCAAATTGTACAGAATACGAACCTAAAATAGCAGAAAGAGGCTACAGCACAATTTTTTTCATCCGGTCTGCCAATACCTAATGGTATTTTATATTGAGCCGATAACCACGGATAAAAATAGATGCAAATAAAAAAAGGGAAAGCTAGATATTTAAAATATCTGATTTTCACTTTTCTCCGAACCAAATATGTGTCCCACTTTTATTCACTCTCATCTCAACCTGGGCAATGTTAGGGGCAATGACTTTCATGTCAACAGGTGGGACAAAGGACATGAATGTCACCTTAGTACGTATACTTGTACTTCACCTCTACAAATGCCAAATGCTAATAATACCATACCATAAGTTCAACTACAGATATATGTTCAAATTTACTTTTAGCAAGTCAAATGAACCCATTCGCTCATCTGCCGAATTATATGACTTGTAAATGTTCCATTAAAAAAGACATTACAAAGGCAATTAACACAAAAAGAATCTTCAAAACAGATGCATTCGCGAATAAATGACATGTCGAGTGAACATGGCCATGGCCGGACGGACACAGATTTGAAGGTGTTTTTGGTAGGTAGTAGCTACTGTCGAATATAATTCAATTCACAAAATTAATACCCAGAATCAATTCCAGAAAGTTGGGAATTCTATATAAACCCTTTGCGCCTCAAATATTTTTCATTCAATATATTTTAACATGAGTGATTTTAGTGTACGTGGGATCTCAACTGTTTTCACAGTATTTTCGGCATTATTATTATTAGGAATTAACGCTAGAGATGTGAGTGAGCAGTCTTTACTGGAGCAGCAACGGGTACGAAATTATATAAAAATCTCAAAAAAGTAGATTTACTATGTGCAGGGATTTTACGGGTCACTTTTGCATTACAGGAAATTTTAAGAGCTGCTGGGGCCAACATTAATGAACGTAAGCTATCAAATATCGTGTGAAAAAAATTCAACGGTATATTCAAAAACCCTTGTCTTACTGATACTCCGTTTATTTGTAGCCTTGCCTTGTGGTGCAGTGAAGGAATTGGGTGTGAACGAGTCCATCGTAATTGAAAGTCCAAATTTCAGCTCAAATAATAGTTACCCAAATTCATTGAATTGCAAATGGCGATTTTTGGTAAGGCTGCTTTCGTCGTACGAATAGTTTTCTTTGGTTCCAGAACTGTAAAACAGAATTTTACCATAAAAACGTTTAGTTCCCAAGTTGCTCTCTGACGGTCTCATGCCCTAATTTCCGTCTCAACAATTTCCTTTGTTTCGACTATCTGGAAGTGAAGGATGCGGCTGGGAAAACACAGAGGTTTGAAGAAACAATCATATCTCAGGAAGGACTAACTCAAATATGACCCTATTTAAAAAAAAACTATCGTTTCTAAATTTTAAGGTATTGTGGAAACAATGGGCCAAATAATATGAGAATGATTGGACACACTTCCGAGATTACTTTCCGCACAAGTCCGTTTTTTGGCTCAGCTGGGTTTAGATGTAATTTGGTGTGTGTGGATGATGGTAAGGTCAAAATAAATTTTAGACCAGGAAGCTTACAATAAAATACAACTAAAAATTTGCTTTGGCTACTTTTTTTGGTACGTACGTACAGCCCCAGGGGAAGATACTTCTGAACCACCTCCAGAAAATGTAGCACCGCCAACAGATTGCAGTACGTAAGATATAATTACCCAAATCCATTTTGAACCAAGAAGAACGCCTAAAATTTTAAAATTTCATTTTTTTAAGAATGTGGACAAGGTGTCCAAGCCACAAAAATCGTGAATGGGAAAGAGACTGAGATTGGTGAATTTCCCTGGATGGCAGGGATAGTCCGAATGGGTTCTCAGACTCCATTTTGTGGTGGGGCTCTCATCAATAGCAAATATATTCTAACAGCTGCTCACTGCGTTGTCGGGTTAGTTCTTTTTAAATGTGCAAAATACGCGTACAGCCAAAACTAAATTCTGAAATGTTGTGTGCATAATAATATTAATAAATTACAGGCGAACCCCATTCAATACGGAAATCATTCTGAACGAACACAACACAGAGTTGGAAAATGAAGGACCGGGTCCAGTTCAGCGCCGAAAAATAGATTTGATTCTCCCTCACCGATCCTACTCATCCAGGTTGGACTATGATGCAGCTGTGATTAAATTAAGGGACCCGGTTGACCTGAGTGGAAGTATTGTTCCGATTTGCCTGCCCGCTGTGTACAATGAGTCGTATGTTGGGCAAGTGACCACGGTCAGTGGTTGGGGGGTCACGGAGGAAGGTAAGTAATTAATTTTGATGTGAGGGTACGGTAATTAATTTGTAAATTTAATTTGTATGTTGTACTTATGCAGGAGGAACCCTGTCACCATTTTTGCAAAAAGTTGACGTAGATGTGATCAGTAATGAGGCATGTTCGGAGGCATACCCTGATGTGATTACCCCAAGAATGCTCTGTGCTTCGAGACTTATGAGTGATGCTTGCCAGGTCTGTTTTAAAAAAAAATATTATTATTAACCATTAATTAATTAATAATTAATGCTAATTAATTATTATAATGATATTAACCATTAATTAATTACAAATACCTTTTCTTCTCTAATTTAAAGGGAGATTCTGGTGGACCCTTAATGTACGCAGAGTCATCAACCCGTTCAGATTCCAATTCTAATTATGACGCTGAACTGTCACTCAGGAACGTCCAATATTTTAAGCATACACAGGTCGGTGTTGTATCATTTGGCCAAGGATGTGCTCGCCCAGACAAACCAGGTGTCTATTCGAGAGTCACGGGTAACACATAGAAATTTTATTGTTAATGAATAATGAACTTCATGTCAAAATTTTACCAAAATGGATTATAGTCTTAAGTAAGTCGGAACTTTTTTGTAACTCCACAGAATACATGCCTTGGCTTCTCAGAGTTACAGCAGATGGGAGTTATTGCTCTGCATAATTTATTCATTCAGAAAATGAAAAAATGACGTGAAAATTTATAAATTATTACTTTAAAATAAAGGAAAGAATTGTGGATGATTATTTTAACGGTGTTCTTATTGAATGTAAATTTTTTTTTAAATCCATGGACTTTTGTAGACTTTACAAAGTAAAATAAAAAAAGCAGCATTATTGCAACACATCAATGAACATTGTGACTTTCTTTTGCTAACGCAGCATGCAAAAATACATAAGGATTAAATGTAGCAAGGATATTGAACGAATTGGCATTGCCCAATTTGGGTTTTCTCATTTTAATTGCAGTGCAGTAGAATAGTCTTAAATATTTTGCACAGATAGAGCGTAAAGCTGCACCGAGTGCATGCAATCGTAAAATTATTTTATCTTCCGGTGAATAATATGTACTTGAGATGACTTACGTGAAAAAACTAGACGGTTTATCCATGTAGATTCTATTTTCACATTCGAAACGGGTTCGTGGTAAAATATAATGAAATCTGTACTACTTTCATTTTCTGGGAAAGCAATTCATGCAGTTTTACGCTTTGCACCCACTGTGTGAGTACCTATGTACTTAATTCTGTTCATGCCATTCATGACGCATCTTCATTATTGAAATTGCAATGCTATCATATTGAGATTTTGAAAATTATTTTCGTTTCCTGCTATAAACATCCAAAGAATGTAATGAAAACTTTCGATCACCGTCTCCGTTTCTAAACATAATCAATTCAACAAAAATTTAGAAAGTTTGTATGAGAACTGCTAATTACACATTCCCGTATATGAATCTGGAGATTAAAATTTTAAACAAACCAAAACCTGTAGAAATATGGTTAATGTCATTTTCTCCAACCAGAGCAGAGATTACAAGCACGTATCAATTTGTTCATATCAATTTAACCATGAATTTGAACGAGTTTTTCAGTATTGCTGTAATTAGCATGTGTACCGTTATTTGTATTACAAATTGTGACGAAACTATTTTAGCCGGTGTCACCACGCGGAAGCAGAAGTTTGATTCTTTATTCGAAGACTTTTTGTTAAATTTTGATGGGCCAAAACCTCAAGATAATTTCTACACAATTTTGGCCTATTATCTTCTTTTTCAAGAAGTTCAGCGTTTAACACGTCAACCGACGTCGAAGCCAGTCACACCAGGTGATAGGATTAAATAAATTTTTAAATTTTTATTCAAATTTTTAAAATTTATTCATTTTTACAGACAACAGCGGATTACCATGCGGGACTGTAAGGAAAATACATCTGAATGATGAACTCATTATCGAGAGTCCAAATTTTAGTAGGAATGACAAGTATCCAAACTCATTCTCATGTAATTGGAAGTTTTCGGTGCGGACAATTCAAAACTCATGAAGTCCAATAATAAAGACCTGTTATTATACTAAAAACTAGTACTCTCTTAATTTATGTAGTTCCCAAAATGTTCCTTGACGGTTTCCTGTCCAACTTTTCGTTTGAATGATTTCTTGTGTTTGGACTATTTGGAGATTAAGGAGAGTTCTGGAAAGATTCGGCGGTATTAATTATTTGCACACATTTTTAATTTTTGAAAACCTTCGGAGCTTGTAAATGACTGGACCAGAGTTTTATTGTATTATCTTCAGATTCTGCGGGCAAAATGGACCGACTCCTACTAAACTTGTAGGTGATGCAGAATTCACATTTAGAACGAGTGCATTCTTCAGATCGGTTGGTTTTCGATGTAATCTTCGGTGTGTTGAACCAGGTATGCTTTGAAATGACAACGATTTGATTTCCTAAACTGTTTTAGTGTTTTATCTTCTAATATTTTGGTAGATCCTCTCCCGCCGCTCAACAATGTTCCACCAATTAATTGCAGTATGTGCCTGTGTATATAAAATATACTTTTGTGCATGTTATAATTAATTTACTCTCCACTAATTGTAATTTGTAGCCTGTGGTGAACGACCTCAAAAATTTAAAATAGTGAATGGTCAAGAGACCGAAGTTGGTGAATTTCCTTGGATGGCTCTACAAGTGACGATCGGGTTATATAGACCGTTGTGTGGAGGAACTGTTATTAACGACCGTTACATTCTCACTGCGGCACATTGTGTCAGAGGCCCGTACGTTTTCGATTATTTTTATAGTATCGTGTTTGCTTTGGAAATCGATTCACACTTACTTACGGTGAATATTAATTAATCCGTATACAATATGATTTTCTTCAATAGCCGTGAGATAATTTTGAACGAACACAATATCGGGAGTGAAACGGAGAGTGCCATTCAAACCTTGAAAATTGATAAAATCATTCAACACGAATTATTCAATTCGACTACCAGGGACTATGATATTGCTGTAATTAAATTAGCAGAACCCATCGACTTAACAAAATCAATTGTGCCCGTTTGTCTTCCAAGGGACCGGACTGAGAGTTATATTAGAGATAGGGCTACAATTAGTGGATGGGGACTTACCTCTGAAGGTAAAACCGTAATTAATTTAAGTAAAACTTACCTTTACTAATTTCTGTCATCCACTTTGTATTTCAGATGCACCTGATATTTCAGACACCTTACAGAAAACAGATACGACAATTGTAACTAACGAGGAATGCTCTAGTGTGTACAATGGACGACCAAACCCAGTTAAAATCACACAACGGATGATGTGTTCGTATGAGCCTGGAAAGGACGCGTGTCTGGTAAATTAATATTACAGAAAATTCAATTACTCATTCACAATGTCACAATCGGATCCGAACAAAAGAAAATGATTTTTTCAAATTTTGTTAGTTCGATTCGGGAGGACCGCTGATGGTACATGATGCGCAATCAAAATCGACTACGGAAAGAATATTGAAATATACTCAAGTTGGGATCATCTCATTCGGTGAGGGCTGTGCTCGCCAGGGTATTCCAGCGGTGTACTCAAGAGTGACGGGTAAGGAATATTAGGTTATTTCAGATTGATTGAATTAATGTTGAATTTAAAATCAATCCTCTTTCTCCAATTACAATTAAATTATAAACTTGATCTGACAGAGTACATGGATTGGATTTTACGGGTGACTGCGGATGGAGCATTTTGTAAATTCTAAGTAAAAATCAATACCAAAATAAATCAAAAAAATTCACACTGTAGTTTTTAACTGATGGAGTTAGAGTAAACTGGCAAATTAATACAAGTATATACACTAGATTTTACTCCCGCCTGGAGTGGAAACACTTGAACCACTTGTAACAAACCCAAAATATTACGCTTGTGATTAGAGTTAATTATGAATGGAAAATTAGATTAACTCGTCCGAGATGAACCGAAGTTCAATACTTTTACGTAATTGGACGTACGTCATTAGTTTAACAAAGGATCGAGGGTTAGTACACATTATTACAAAAATGTATATGGTTAGGAGAGGACGGTTTATTTATTCTTCGGAAAAATATTATCTGTTCGACTATGCGCAATGCCCGGGTTTCAAATATCATTTGCGTCAAAAAAGCTTTGCATTTTAATAATTTTGATTGACCATCTCTGCCTACTGTACAGTAAATGTACAGTTACTTATTAATTCCTTGGAAATAATTTATCTCTTTGTCCACCAGTTACAATGATCTGATTTCAGTTTTCGTTTGCGTCAAAATTCAATTAAGTTTTGGTATAAATTGGAACCGTTTGAACCAAAAAGTATCATTCCTTCCAATCATCCAACTTCATTTATTTGAGAGAAACCCCACAAAACCCCAAATAACAAAATGGCAACATCATTCACATGTTTCGTGGTAGCAGCAGCAATAATTGTTGTGCTAAATGTGACTGGTACCTGCGCAAGGAGTTTCGACGGATCCGGAAAAATACCCAAACACCCCGAGAATTCCGGTATCGGTTTCGTTGGTGAAGCTGACGGTAAACAGTATTTTACGGATTTGAATGCCTCAGAAAAGGTATATAATTTAAAAATTTTCAATAAAATTTTATGGTAAGTCTGTAGTGTAGTGTAGTGTCAAAAACTAATCACTTTATTTAAATTTTGAAATTACAGGGAGTTGACTTCTGCACTGCGATTGAATTTTGCCACAAACACAAGCTGTTCCCAGCGACAATCACTTCGAAAGCTCAAAATGATGCAGTGATTAGTGGTCTCGGCGAATGTAAGTTAAAATATATTTCAATCCTTTTTAATTTTTTTAAAATTATATTTTGATTGTTGGTAGATGGTCCATTCTGGCTTCCATTTACCGATATAGGAAGTGAAGGTAAATTCCGTTGGATTCGATCAGGGGAAGAGATTTCTTTCAACAATTGGCGTCCAGGACACCCTGAATCGTCAGATGAGGGCGGTAGATGGCAACGGAACTGTGCGAATGTTTATCCTGCCACCAATAATGATGGATCCTGGTTGAATTTGCCGTGCGCTCAAGAGAACCTCACCTTTAGACCTTTGTGTGAATATCCTTGATCTATCATTTTGTCCTCATACTGATTTACAATGTTTTAAATTGATACCTAGGTACTAAAATTGATTTTAAGAAAGGACTATATTCCCTTGTTAATATTACGATTGAATCAGAAATAGTATGTATAATAAAACAATGCAGCAATGAACCGAGCGTATAATTGTTCTTAATTCATTTCTATATTAGTAGTCCTTAGTATGCAGGACAAAAATTAGGTGACTAATTGTTCACCACACCCAATCTTGACATTCTGTCACCGCACATCGTATTACATATAAAAAAATATGAAATATGAAAAACCAATCTCAGTACTTTTTTTTAAACACTAAAAGCCAATATTCCAAAATGACATGTTTCTATTTGTGCTTGTGAGTTATCTACAGTTTAAGAAAAAAAGTAGTAATTATAAATAACATGTTCTAATTTGAATATAAAATATAACAAGGCTAAATTAATTAAATTAATTGCAATCTGTCGGGTTTGGTCATGTTCGAGTAAAAAGATTTTAACATTTAAATTCATTAGCTCAATAGTACTGTCATTATACACTTAGAAAGGACAGGAACCGTTGACCACAAGAAAGCACCCGCACCAATATACATCATCGTATTTTATGGTGTGATCACTACCAGCGGATGCTTTCATGTGAATTATATGCTCCATGATAATTTGCTGGTCCGCAATCACTCAAACAAAAAGGGTTTAACCTTGTTCGATTCTATGGAGTTCGATGGAGCCATGGAGCCGACGCCCGACGGGATGTGCGGTTAACCCACCGCCCAATTATTTCACCCAGTGTGAAAAATAATCTGTATGTAGTTCTATCGGTTTCCTTTCAACTTTTATAATCTTATTCACAACTCTAGCAAGTAGTTGAGAAAGAAAGTCTTATTCGATTCTATTTCGAAATTGTCCAGTCTTAATTCCCGTCAAGCCCATTCCACTACTCGTGTCCTAATTTTCCTCAATCAAACATCATGAAGTTCTTAACAATTTTATTTTTGTGCTGTTTGGTGTTGGCCATGATTTCAACAGCTTATGGTAAGTTTGTATTACCCAAAGATTAAGAAATTGTATACATATATTCTTAATGTACATAAATAATTTTTAATTATAAAAATCTATTAATTCATACAGCACAATGCCAAGCAAGTGTTGATGAAAATGGGGAGGAGCAAAGTGAGTGCAATGACATCCCGGTTTGCAAGTACGAGGATGATGGAACTCAATCATGCGTCGTCTAATCAGAGCTACACCGAAAATCAATTCGAATGATATGAACAAAAAATTAACTTGTACTCATTTGTGTGCCAATCTGTTGAAATAAAATCCAAATTTATATTTCTTTAGCCAACATGATTTGATATTTCTCTTTGTTACTGCATGCGTGTGGATATATTACGGAGAATTCGTCTTTCATTATCAACTTACTGTGCTTGAATTTCTACCAATAGGTTTAATAGAGAAATTTAACAAATAAAATATCAGCTTAGATGAGAACTACAGCTTACAGTGGACTCTCTATATATCGAACTCGAAAAATGCACCAAAATGTGTCCAATAAAGAGAAAGTTTAATATACAG